>PVKS010028606.1:0-26248 GCA_004027875.1 Aplodontia rufa
AAAGTAAAAGCAAGGAAGGAGGAAGGTGTTTTCCTGGACTGGAGAAAAGACTTCCCAAGCCAACAGTGATGTTTCATTTGTTCAACCAACTTTTTTTTATTGATCACTGGGGTTGTACGCACTATTTTAAATCTAGGGATTAGGAATACAAACACCACATTGAAATATATGTTAGTGGGGCTGGAGCGGTGGCTCGGCGGTTATGGTGCTTGCCTGGCATGCGCAAGTACACGAGTTCAAACCCTAGCACCACGTACACAACCAAGTGTCCAAGGAATGAAAGTCACCTGAAAAACTAAATAAAGATTGCTTTTCTCTTTCTCCGTCTCTGTCCCTTCTTTCTTTAAAAACAAAAGAAAGAAAAGAAAAGAAAAAGAAAGAAAGAAATCTATGCTAGTGACCTCATCTGAATTCCAGATATCAAAGAAAATGCTTTTGGTAAGGATGGAGTAACTGGTATTGGGTTAATCTTCCCAGGATAAATAACTATAAAACTAGACAAAATGTATAGCCAACAGACTTTTCAGACTGTAGGAAACAGGCAGCATAAGACTTGATTCCTGAAAGGAGGGACGCTCTTCCCCCAGCGTGACGTTGAGAACTAAGGATTAGCAGAGCACGGTGGTTGCACAGAGTTGAGCAAACACAGATCAGAGATCAGGATGTGTGCAGTTAAGTGGCTGGGAATCTGCTGAATAATAAATACGTTGAGGGTGTAATGCTTAACAAAGCCATCAAAGCCGGGCAGAGGGAGCCCTAGGAGTCCACACAGGACATCCCTAAATCATCCATGCTCAGGTGAGATGTCTCAGGGTTTCCCAGACACAGATGTTAGGGCTTGAGAGTGGGCCATAGACCTGATGGTCGAGGAAGCTGGAGGAAGGTCTCCAAGAGATTTGGAACTCAGGTCCCAGCCTGAAGAGGTCTTGCTAACACCTCCTTAACATATCTGAAATCTAGCTGAGACCCCAAAGTGCCCTCATATTAGAGTAAGGGCATGCCCTAACAAAATATCTGCCCTACTGAAACCTACAAGCATCCCCAGATTGGATTTGCAGGGAAACAGGATGCTAAATTTGGATGAGTTAGAGATTTGATAAATACTTCCTCATAGAATTTGCACTAACTGTATTCAGTACGAAACCTATACAAGTTCATGGTTGTCATCCAGTGGTTAAAATTCCTGCTAGAATAAGAAGCAACAGCCTTCAGAAAAAGAGCATCCCAAAGTCTCTGTAACATGTGATCCACTGTGTTACGTTTTCAATTTAAACTCCTACCCTTACAATGAAATAAGAAAAAAGTCATTCATTGTCAAGAAAACTACAGTTGCCACTATAAGCAAAACCTGAGTTAGTTCAAATGTGGGGCTAAGCAGACAAACATTGCAAAGGGATATTAGAATCAGCCCTTTCTATCCGTGGGTTCCACACCCAAGGATTCAACCACCTGAAGACTGAAAATATTTTTAATTTTGCCTGTTCTAAGCATTTACAAGCTTTTCCAGTCATTATTCTCTACAAATACAGTGTAACAACTCTTTATGTAACACCTCTATTGCAGCTGGGGATGGTGGTGACCACCTGTAATCCCGGCAACTTGGGAGGCCAAGGCAGGAGGATCACAAGTTCAAGGCCAACTTAGAAAATGAAGCAGGCCCTAAGCAATTTAGTGGGACTGTCTCAAAATTATAAAATAAAAAGGACTGTGGATGTAGCTCAGTGGTAAAAGCACCCCTGGGTTCAATCCCTGTATCATAAAATACAACGTAGCACTTACATTGTATTAGGTGTTATTATAAGTAATCAAGACATGGTTTTAAATATATGGATGATGGCAAGGAGATTATAAGCAAATATTATGCCATTTTGTAGAAGAAACTTGCACATCCATGGATTTTGGTGTTCATGGGGTAGGTATGTCCTGGAACAAATTTCTGATGGAGAGTAAGGAATGACCATGTGTGCAAATAATTAGAAGACTAACTGGGAAACATGGTCCAAAAGGGAGAATAAATAGGAAACCTCATCAGTGAAATGAAAACTTCAAGAAAGGACCAAATGAAAAATTTAGACCTTCAAAGTAAAATTTTAATAGTCCAAAACCTGAAATTTAAAAACTTCCTGGATGGGCAAAAGAAAAGGTTAGTGAATTTGAAGACCTGATTTGAAGTTATCCAATCCAAAGAACAAAGATTTTAAAAGATTGAATAAAAATTAACAGAGCCCCAGGGTTCTGTGGAACAATATCAAATTATCTGACGCACATGAAGTTAAAGTCCCCAAAAAATAGAGAGTAGCATCAGAGCAGAAAAAAATTATATGTTCAGAAAAAACTAGATAAAAAATTCAACAAAATTGATTTAAAAAAAAAACCCAGAGCATTATAGTTCAAGAAATGCAGTAAAATATAAATATAATCCCACATAGAGCTATATGGTCAAACTATAGAAAACAAAATAAAGAAAACACTTTGAAAGCAAACAAATATAAAATTTAGGGAAACAGGGATAAGGAATGCCACTCACTTCTAATCAAAAACAATAGAAGCCAGAAACATCAGAATATTGTTTTTAATATAGAAAGAGTAAAATCTGATAATCAAATCTATAAACAGCAAAAATAACCCTCAATACCAAAGGTAAAATATGGGCATTTTGAGATCAATGGAACCTGAGAAACTACATTACCAACAGGCTTGTGTTCGAAGGAATGAGGAAGGATAGTCTTCAAAAAAAGAGAAGCAATAACCAATAAAAAAATTTTGATGTACATAAAGATTTATGAGCACTAGAAATGATACATCGGTATGTTTTTATATTTCTCATAATTTTTAAAAACGAACACTGACTGAAAAATAACAATATTCCAAAGCAGGGGTTAAAAATGCTTAAGAACATTTGTAGAGATGTTTTGGGAAGGAGGGAGGGGAAGGATAAGGGTGGATAATTGGGGGGGTCTTGGAGTGTAAATCTAATATTCAGAATTTATGTATATTATATTTTTTCGTTAGATGCATGTTTGTTCAACAAATAAATTTCTTAATAAAAAATACATAAGAGCAAAATTATAAAGGCAAGTGCATAAAGCACAGGGATTCTGGGTGAGGAAAGTCCGCGGCAGTGAGGTTATCATGTTTGTGAAATGTGCAACGGGAAGGATGAAGCAGGAACCAGGAAGAGATGGGAAGAGATCTAGGCATGAGATAAAAGAGGGGGAAAGGAACCAGAAAAGAGGAATTAGCAAGTGTGAAGTATGGAAAAGTACTATACGCTCCAATAAGTCAAGAAGGTATATTATTAGACCTAGAGCAGCCACTGAAAATACAGGTGATGCCTGATTAGGAAGCTGAGGGGAAATGTAATAGATTGCTAAAGGATGTTTGAATAATCCCAACGAAGGAAGAAAACAAGCAAAAGAAAAAGGGGAGGGAGGGAATAAAAACTAAGACTGGAAAGTTAACGGAAAGATAATTGATTTAAATACAATCAAATTAATTATTCTATTAAATATTAATAAGCTACGCTAAAATGAAAAGGCGGAAGTTGTTATACAGAATTTAAAAGCAAAACCCCATTAAAATGTGTCTTAGTGAGACACATTTTAAAATATAAGTAACCAAGATTGAAATTTTGAACAGTGGAAAAAAATATATCCTATGCAAACAGTAAGTGTAAGAAAGCAGGAAACCATATTAGTAAGAACCATAAGAAGCCACATTAATATTAGATTTTATGACAAAATTTTAAAAAAGAGAAAAAGAATCATTCATGATAATAAAAGGAATGATTCATTAGGAATGTAATAGAACATTAAAATCCATGAAGCAAAAACACTGGCAGCAATAAATAAACAAATCCAAAAATCCTAGTTGGAGATGTTCTAAACTAATGTTTAGGAGTAGAAAATAATCTAATAAGGACACAAAGTCCCAAACAACACTGTAAACCACTTTAACCTAGTTGATCGTTACGTAATGGCATACCCCAAACTGCAGAATACACATTCCTCCAAACACTTATGTGACATTCACCAAAGTAGTATATATGTTGTGCATTAAAGGCTAAGTCCAATTTTTAATTTTTGTTTATTTTTTTAGAGAGAGAGGGGCAGTGAGAGAGAGAATCCATTTTTATTGAGTTTTTCCATGGCCTTCACTGCTGTGACATTTAATTGTGTACGTGGGTGCTGGGGTTTGAACCCGTGTACTTGCGCATGCAGGGCAAGTGCCATAACTGCCAGGCCACTGCTCCAGCCCCCTAAATACATTTTTGTAAAGTGTAAATTTGTACATTGGATTTCAAATTATATTATTCAATGCACAACAGTACATTAGTGGTATTTCTTTCACCTTTTTGCTCCTTTTTTTACACGTAGTATGAAATTCACCATCTCAATGGTTTTTCAGAGTGCAGTCCAGTGCATTCCGATGGCACTAAATGCATCCAGGTTGTTGTGCACTGATCACCACCATGGGTCTTAGAGCATTCTGCGTTTTTATATTTTATTTTTAATGGACATACACTAATTGTACATATTAACGGCATTTAATGTGATACTGCAACTCATGCTGATGCCATGCTGTAATCTTGGAAAACTGAGACTCTGGTTTCATAAAAACAATAATCAAGTCTCACTAAACAATAGCCCTCCATCCCTCTAATTGCAGCCCCAAGAAACCGCCAAGGTCAAGTCTGTCTCTCTGAATTTGACTGTTCTAAGTATTTCATGTAGGTGGAAGCATTCAATAGGTGTCCATTACATCCAGCAGCAAAATGTCCCTCGAGGTTCATCCATGTGGTAGCGAGGGTCAGAATTTCCTTTCTTTTACTAATAATATTTTATTGTATGTATATGCCATATTTTCCTACCCATTCATTTCACTTAAGAGAGAGAGAGAGAGTGAGAGAGAGAGAGAAGGAGAGAATCAACTTTCTTTAGTTTTTCATCTGGCCTGTGTTTCTCAGGCTCCTAGCTGCATATGTGGTGCTAGGTTTGAACCAGGGTCCTCGTGAATGCCAGGCAAGTGCGTAACCACCAAGGCACCACTCCAGCCACACCCCCCATTCATTTCTTGATGGACAGTTGGTTTACTCTGACCCTTTTGAACATGGTTGTGTAAATATCAGTTAGATTCCCTGATTTCAATATTTTTGGTCCATACCCAGAAGCAGAATTGCTAGATCACATGGTAATTCTGTTTTTATTTTTGTTTTGTGAGGAGCCTTCACACTGGTTCATATACTCACTGCCCCATTTTACATTCTCACCAACAGTGGACAAGTGATCCAAGTTCTCCACACCCTCTCCAATACTTGCTGTTCTCTGTTTCGTTTTCATAGTTTTTTGATAGAAGGCATCAATGAGGTACCCCGTGAGACGTTCCTCATTGCAGTTTTGTTTTTTTAAAGAGAAGGACAGTGACAGAGAGAGAGAGAGAGAATCAATTTTTATTGAGTTTTTCACATGCCTTTCGTTGCTCTGACACTTAGTTGTGTATGTGGCTGCTGGGATTTGAACCCCTGTGCTTGCGCATGCTGGGCAAGCGCTGTAACCGCTGAGCCACCGCTCCAGCCCCAACTCATTGCAGTTTTAATTAGTGATTAGTGGCATTGAGTATCTGATCATGTGCTTCATAGCTATTTGTCTATCTTAGGAAAAATGTTCAATCAAGTCCTTTGCCTTGTTTTTAATCAGGTTTGGATTTTTTGTTTGCTTGGTGTTTAGTTGTAGGAGTTCTTTATATATTACTAGATATTAACCCCTTAATAGAATGTAAATATTCTCTTCCATTCCTCTCATTTCCTTTTCACTTTACTGTGTCCTTTGGTGCACAGAGATTTCATTTGTTTGTTCTTGTATGTAGTTCAATTTATCTAGTCTGGTTTTCTGTTTTTTGTTGCTGTTGTTTGTTTTTGTTTTTGTTTTATGTCACATCCAAGAAGCCATTGCTAAACCCGATGTGTGCGGCTTGTTCTCTCTAGTTTCACAGTTGTGACTCGTATGTCTACGTCTTCCATCCGCTCAATTAACAGCTGAATGTGGTGTAAGGTAAGGTTCAACTTCACTGCAGATATATAGTTTCCACAAATTTTCAAATTCAAGTCTCAAAAGATACGTACTCTCATTGTACCAATTTCAGTAAGAAATAAATAAAAATAATATATCTAAAAGTTTCTGAGGTATGCAAAAGATAACAGCTTTCTTCTAAATAATACATGGGTTAAAGACATCTCAAGAGAAATTTTATAATATGTTGAACTAAGTGAAAATGAAAATTTACAACCTAAAATGTCTGCATTTCAGGGTAAGAAGGGTGTAGAGAGAAATTTATAATGTAAAATGCATGAATTAGAAAATAAAACAGATCTAAAGCAAATAGAATTAATTTCCACATTAGGAAACTAGAGAAAGAAGAGGAATTTAAGCCTAGAGCAAGCAAAGGAAAAGAAATAATGAAAGAGCAGAAGACCATGAAAATGAGAACAATGCAGAAAATCAATAAAAAGTAAAGTTTGGACGATACTCATGGCGGATTTTTTTCTATCCTTTCACCCTTAATCTGTGGATGTTTTGGGAAGGGAGGGGAGGGTTAAGGATGGGTAATTGGGGGGGGTCTCTTGGGGGTAAATCTAATTTTCAGAATCTATATATATATTATATTATTTTGTTAGAAGCTTGTGTGATTGTTCAACAAATAAATTTCTGGATTAAAAAAAAAAGTAAAGCTTGGTTTTTGAAAATTGATAAAGTTCTAGGCAAGTGAACCAAGAGAAAAAAGAAGTTACGAATTACCAATATCAGAAACACATGAGTGTTCATCACTACTGATCTAGACTTTCAAATCATAGTGAGGGTATAATGCGAGCAACAAGAAGCCCACACATCTGAAAATTTAGATGAAATGGATGAATTCTTTGAATGACACAATCTCCCAAGACAACGAAAATATATCATTTAAATAAATCTACAGCTACTAAATACATCGGATTAATAGTTAAGAACCTTGGGGCTCAAGTGTGGCTTGGTGATAGAGTTCCTGCCTAGCATTTGCAAGGTCCTGGGTTCTATCCCCAGCACCACTAAATGTCAGTAACCTCTCAGAAAGCAAACTGCAGACCACAGTTTCTCGTAAGGATGGGTACAGAGGTCCTCAACAAAATGTCATCAAATCAAGTCTAACAGGGTATAGAAAAATATATCTACTTCTTATTGGACATCAGGCAAGAACTAAGGAAATAGGAATAGAGCATGGATTTTTGGTATTAATAGTGCAATAAGATTAATCCATTAGTAAAGAATGTACCTCATGAGAAACTATCATTCTGATGTAAGACATTACTGGTAGAGGAGATTGGGTTTAACTGTAAGGGAAATTTCTGTACTGGCTTTACAATAATATTATAAATCTAAAACTGTAATAAAATCAGAACATTTACTCAGAAAATTGAATGGTAAACAGTTGTGTAATTTGCACAATGTAAGTCAGAAAAACAAAACAGGAATGAAAAATAGTTGGTTAAAAATAATTCATTAAACGATAAATCTAATTCAAACCATATCAGTAATTACATAAAATACAAATAAACATATTAAATTGTGAAAATGTATAAAAAGGCAAGAACTATATTATATGTTTCCCTGAAAAAACCATACTTTATTAAAGAGATGCCAAGAAGTAGAATATGCAAGTGGGAAATATGTATACTGTGAAGTAGTAATCGTTTTAGAAATGTCACATTGGATCGTTATGGCAGTCCTGTAAGATAGGGATTCTTTTTTCTTCTGCATTGCCTGGTCTCATACTGTTAGTAGAAGGCAGAGGTAGACTCAAGCCCATGCATTAGGAATAAGGATGTTGGTGTGTCTTGTCACCATGGGAGATGCACGCTTGCACTCTTGATGGTGAGTGACAGGTAACCCTGCCATATGCACCAGTCATGGCCCCAACTCTGAGCTGACATGTTCACCAGCACTCTGGGCCCCATTGCCAGTGGACCTTGGGAATCTGTGCTTGACAAGAGGACAAGTGGCCAAATTCTCAGGACTGACTGACATCGTTCTACGATAGGGAATTAGTGACGCCCCCCTGGATTTCCTCCAAGGAACGGCCATCATTGCTGAATGGCTTCTCCAGCTTCAAGACAACACAAATGACGTTTTTCAAGCATTCCAATTCCACCAAAGTTGGCATGTCATGGAATTTGGGCCACTCGACATAATCAGGAGCGTTCTCCTCCTTCCTTCTTTCAGGGTCAGCCAGAGTAATTTGGCGCCCCTCTCTCTGCCCGCATTATCTCTACCATGGGAATCAACAACCTCTTCCCTGCACAGCTGCTAGGGGCTGGAATAATTGATTAAAATTTAAAATAAAACCATTTACAAGCCTTTGCATCCGAAACTATAGGAGTGAGTAACCTCTTCGAGGCATTTCAAGTGATTAGCAAGGAAAAGAGAACTTTTTTTCAAGAGTATATTAGCAGTTTGGTACATTCTCTAAGCACGGATATCAGTAATCAAACCGTAAACGCTGACATAAAAGCGGAACAATCTTGTATAGCAATTGGAAATTTACCCAGAACATCAAGATGGATCCATGCGGGAAAAGCAAGAGCCAGGACACCAAATTATAAACGCTGATGAATAAAAGTGACGCTTTATGATAAGGACCAGTGCGTGGTCTTCTTTTGTCAGGTGCCACAATCACTGGAATAGTCCAATAACTGACGGGCAGAAGTGCATTGTTTATGCTCTGATTTTACAATGCTTCAAATGAGAAATAACCAAGCTAATGACATGTGTTATAGATATTCATCTACTCAAATATCCTACTTTTGACTGGGTGAACCAACTAAAGAGATCAAGCGACTTTCTCAAGGCCACAGGGTGAATGATTCATTCTAAAAACGAGCACTATGGGAGATTCACCTTCAACGCTGGTATTTTCAGTTCCAACCAACTCAGAACAGATGCTCTTGCTGATGGCCCTGAGAGAGTATCATATTTTGAAAGTTCTTTCTGGAACCAGAGATTTGGCAATTCATAACCATCGTGTGGGTTCTTAATTTTATGAGGAGACAGTGAGAATTCACCGAGCCTCTCCTCTGAGCTGGCCTCTTGATATGAATAATCTCATTGGATTTTCATAACTGCCGAGTGCAATAGACAGCCTCATTTAGCAGACAGAGAAGGACTAGAGAGTTAAGCTCACCATCAGATGCTGGGCCGCGGACCTGAGATTCCAGTCTCCCTAAGGCACCACCATGGAAATGTCGCAACAGTGGGGTGGGGTCTCTTGATAGAGCCAAGAGGCAGGCTGGGTTGTGAGCTGGTTCTTAGTAGTGTTGCTGTGACCTCTGCTCCCTCACAGAGGTGAGCAGCCGAGGTTTGGCAAAGTCCGTGGCTGCAGTGAGACGCGCCAAATCTGCCTGCTCAGCTGCGGGCTGAGGCCTATCATCCTGGCTGCTCTGAGTCCACTGCTTAACAGTCTCAGGGGAGGGAAAAGGCAGTAAGTCCAGCTCTCCTGAGGGTTTAAAATTGCAGGGAGAAGAAAAGGAAGATGAGGGAGGACATCCATGAATCAACCAGGAGAATCTGCCAAACTGGCAAAGGACACAGTGATCTAAAGGCTTTGGAGAGAATGCACATGTTTCAAACCAACGGACTTCTGGTGGGAACAACAGGATGGGCGAAGAGCATTTGGGACAGAGAGGAAGACAGTAGCCTTTTCCCAAGGCAGAGGAGAAGGGGCGCGGGTTTGTAGTCTTCCAACCTGTGGGGACTCCATGGGGCATGAGCGCTCCTCTGCACCCTCATGTAACTGCTTAGAGCTGCTCTGTAGCGCACAAGCACTTACATTTCTTCTGTTTTTTTTTTTTTCACTCTCTTCTGTTTTTTGTTTTCTTTTTGTTTTTGTTTTTGCAAGTAGTCACTGAATCCTCATTTATCAGATTGGCCAAAAACCTGATAGCCCTCTCTTGAGTCTCACGAGCAATTTCACTTCCACCAGGAAGAACTAGGGTTTGATGCAGTGGGCAAAGGGTGGAGGAAATGGGGAGGTGGCTCACCTTCCACTCAAGCAGCCTGGCACTGCCCTTGCTTTCCGGTTCCTTACTATAACATTGCAATAATTTTATAATCAACTCTAAACCAGTTTTAGACCATTTACACACACACACACACACACACACACACACACACACACTCCCTCATTCCCATTTTGAATTAACCACTATTCCTACTGCCAGCGCCAGGCAACCACTAATCCACTTTCTGTTCCCATCTTTTCTGGATATGTCATATAAATGAAATCATATAACATGTCGTCTGTGTCTGCTTCTTTTTCCTTTCTCACTTCACTCAGTGCACTGTGTTTCACCCGTGACATAGTCCATCAGTGGTTGGTTCCTTTTTGTTGTTGAGAAGTATCCCAGTACATAAAAACACCATTTGCCAGTGTCTGCAGAGACTGACGTGTGGTTATCCACAGCAACATCATTCATCACAATCACAGCCTCAGGCTGAAAACACCTAAATGCTTGCTTTCTTTCTTTCTTTCTTTTTTCTTTCTTCTTTCTTTCTTTCTTTCTTCTAAAGAGAGAAGGACAGTGAGAGAGGGAGAGACAGAATCAGTTTTTATTGAGTTTTTCACATGGCTTTCATTGCTCTGACACTTAGTTGTGTACGTGGTGCTGGGGTTTGAACCCGTGTGCTCATGCATGCTGGGCAAGCGCCATAACTGCTGAGCCACTGCTCCAGCCCCTAAATGCTTTCTTAACTGGACCTGCATCTGTGGTTCTCAAGACTGGCTACACATCATGATCTCTCATATAATGGGTCTAGAGTAGAGCTTGAGACGCTTGTCAGTTTTTGAAGCTTTCCAGGAGATTCCACAAGCCAAGAGAATGAGTCTAACAGACAAAAACCCTCAGCCTGTGCCACTACATTGAGGTAACAGTGCCTGGACTACTGGTCCTTTGGTCCCATTGTTGCTGAGTTGAACTTGGCCACAGTTGCCCATATGTGAGTTCCACATATTGCAGTCTTTTATTGGGCATCAGAATGGGGACTTGCCTCTGCAGTCCACTGAGCCCCAAAGACACCCATCTCCCCTCCTCAGGGACTGAGGTCAGTTCATTCCTTTGCCTACCCCCCAAGACCCAAGACAATGGCACCAGTAGCTCTTCTTCCCAAGCAAGGCTCCTGACCCAATGCTAGGGGATGCTTCCTTCATTGCTCAAAAGCGATCTCCGCTCTCAGACTTGGTTTATGATTCCAAGGAGCTGAGTCTCTCCCTGCTTTCTCTTCCCTGTACATTTTTCTTGATTAACAAGACAGCAAAAGCACATTCAGGGACTGTTCTGGTGCGATGGGCACAGCCGCCCCCTCATGTAAGTATGCCTTTGCCCCTACGTTAGACATCCATCCTCAAAGTCTTCTCGACTCCCAAAGACTGTGCACATCCTACTACAATTTGCTGACTTCTTTCCACCTTGCTTCTTTGCAGTAAAAAAAAAGTTCACATTCCCTTTAAAATGTAATTTAATTGTAAATACATTCTTGCGAAGCTCATTCCATCTCCCTCATTTTCTCCTTTCTTCCTCATGCTCCTAAGAGAGAGTCATTAGGAAGGTACATTCTGTTTCTAAGTCTGCTTTGCCTTGTACAAAAGGTCTCCTTCCAAAAATCCTGTGGAGGTGCCCTGGAGAGCCGCAGCAACGTCCTCAGACTCTCTCTGTTGGATCTGTAGCTTTGAGCAACACATTAACCCCAATACTACAAAGTCCTACTCCTCATCTCGGCCAGGCTGCAGTCTGCAGACCCTCACCATCGAGGGATGTAAATGAAAGACAAGCTGAAATTTTCATCAAATGAACAGTTGGATGCTGTTGGGGTCTGGTGAGCAAGGCAGGGCACGGATCCATTTAGCCCTTATCAGAGCCCAGCAAACACTTCCTCCCAGCCTGGCTGGTTTTAAATTTACTGAGGAAGGTGGAGTGATTAACAGTGGAGTCAGCCTCTCAGAGCCTCGTTCCAATGCCCTTGTACAAAGGCTCACTTTTGGCAAATGTCAGCCTTGTGACTGGGGGGACTTCCTATAGGTCAAGTTTCCCTGAGTCCATGGTAATTGCAGGAGTATGGACTTTGCTTCGAACCTTGGGTCAAATCCCAAACCCCGTATTTACAAAATCCATAGCTTTGGAGCCATTGTGTCGCCTCTCTGAGCCACAGATCACCGCTTGCCTCTACAGTTTCCTCTAACATACTACCCTGGGACTTTGGCAAATCCCGTTTCCTCCACCTGGAACTCTCACAAAACATTATAGATGAAACCGTTTATGTCTACCTCCCTTATTATTTAGATGAGGAAACTAAGGTATAGGGAGAGGAGGGGATTTTTCCAAAATCACATAGTGAGTCAACAGCAGAAGACTGTGCTTGGCAGAGGCTCCCTGTTAAGAGATCGAACAGAGGGCAGTGTAGGGAGCAGAGGGGAGCCCACTCAGGGAATGCCCATCTTAGTTCTTTCCGTTTATGATCTCCACGAGTCTGAGCACACCCAGATACAGGGGGATTTACTCCCTATATACACACACAGAGTATTACCTGATCCATTTCACATGTGCAGAATGAGACCCAGAGAGGTCGAGAAGTCTCTCTACTGTGCACAGCTGGTACCTGATTGAGGTACACTGAACCCAGGCCTCTCTAGCTTCAAAGCCATGTGAAACAACCTAAAAGTGTGCAGATACACAGCAAAGCCCTACTGAGCTTTGCTTTCAAACCTCCACAAGCCTATTGCTCTTGCAAGGATCAGCTCCAGTTCTCCACTTTCTGAAAGCCTGCCTTGATTCCCCTTCCTCCCACACTCTGCTCTCTTGCCTCTGCACCTGGCCCTTGGCAAGGACCTTTTGGAGTTCCTTTAACTCCATCTTACAGGATTTTTAACCTGTATGTCTCCATCACTTGCTCCTTGCTTGTTGAGAACAGAGACCATATATTAACCTCTCCACCTGTCCATTACTGACACAAGACAGCCACGTACAGTAAGTGAGTGAAACTGGGGTTATGCGTCCAGTAGGTGCACAATAGGGACTTCACAAGTACCTAGTGGGTCACAAATTTAGTGACAGTGGTTTTCTCTGAGGATTGTCCTTATTCTGGCTACAGATTGATTTTTTTTTAATTAAAGGATCTCCAGGATGGATATAAACACATTTTTGCTCATTAGTAAAGAAATTTCACAAGGAATTGTGCCCACCATTCGGAGGGGAAAATCTGCTGATATGAAGGGTGGAAGCGAGACCTTTGGCACTGTGGAGGGAGGCACCTTCCTTTTCTCCTCTAAGAGGAGAACATTGTGTACTGCTGAGCAGTCTGCCCAGCGTGAGTTTCTCAAAGAGAGAAATTTTCCTGGAACATAAGCCATGGCTTATTCATTTCAGCACCCAAAGTATCACTGGCCCACTCCCCACTGCAGCAACTAGCACAAAAACAGCCATCCAACCCCCCACAGAATCAGGAATGTTCTAGAAGAGGAGCTGAAGGGGTGGGTGCTCAGGAATGTGGGGCCATGAAAGTAGCAATTGCATCCAACCGCATTCCCCCCGACCCCCAAGTCCTTCAGAAGCAATTTTCTGTTGGCGAGTACTTTGCTGGTGGAATCCTTTGGCTGAGTCATGAGAATGTCTATACCAGTAGAACAGTGCCAGGTGTTAATCAAGGAATGAGAAACCAGCGAGGAACCCCCTGGGGCTATGTACCCAATACCAAGCCAAACTCTTACCACCACCCTGCAGGGTCCCATTAATTCAATTTTACAGAAATCTAAGCAGCCTTCCCTGGGACACAAAGCAGATAAAAGAGAGAACAGACCCAGGTTGAGCTGACTTGGTACTAACACCTTCTAATAATCCAGCAAATGGATTGTACCCTTTCCTCATCACGCCTGATCTCTTTATACATTCAGATTAGAATTTCCTTTCTACCATTGGAAATAAGACCACAACAAACTGCTTTTTTTATTTTTTTTAATACAAAAAAGTCTTTGGCCAGGTTCGAGATTGCTGCCTTGGAGGTAGAATTGTTGGACCAGAATCTACAAAATCCTCAAAAACCTGAACTACAAAAACACAAACAACCATATTAATAAATGGGCCAAAGAGCTCAATAGAAACTTCTCAACAGAGGACATTGATCAAGCCAATGAATACATGAGAAAGTGCTCTAAATCACTAGTAATCAGAGAAATGCAAATGAAAACTACATTAAGATATCGCCTCACACCAGTCAGAATGGCAAAAATGAAGAAAATAAACAATAATAGATGCTGGAGGGGCTGTGGAGAGACAGGCACACTAACACACTGTTGGTGGAGCTGCAGACTGCTACAGCCCCTCTGGAAAGCAGTGTGGAGAATCCTCAAAAAACTAGGGATGAGACCACTATACGATCCTGCCATTCCTCTCCTGGGTGTTTTTCCAGAGGATTTAGAATCAGCACATTACAGCGACACAGTAATATCTATGTTCATAGCAGCTCAATTTATAATAGCTAAATTATGGAAACAACTCAGATGCCCTTCATTGGATGAATGGATCCAAAAACTGTGGTACATATATACCATGGAGTTCTACTCAGCAATTAGAAACAATGATATTGCAGCCTTTGAAGGTAAATGGATGGTGATGGGAGAAATCATGCTGAGTGAAATCAGCATAACCCAGAGAACCAAGGGTGGAATGTCTTCACTCATCTGTGGAGGCTGGAGGTAGACCCTGGCCATTGAGAAAGGGGGTCTATTATCATGAGTTAAATCCAGATAAGGTGTAATGTTACACAACATTTTTAGAGATGTTTTGGGAAGGGGAGGGGAGGGCTAAGGGTAGGTAATTGAGGGGCACCCTCGGGGGTAAATCTAATCTTCAGAATCTATATACATTTTATATTATTTCGTTAAAAGCTTGTATGATTTTTCAACAAATAAATTTCTCAATTAAAAAAAAGAAGAATGGAGATTTTTAAGGCTTTTGATGCTCATTGCCAAATTGCTTTCCAAAAGGACTGTATGGATGCACAGTGCCTCCAGCCATGCGTGAGAATATCAGTTTTACCGCACCCCATCAGCTTGAGTGTTCTCATGTTTTAGAAATGTTACACATTTCCCAGCTGAATATAGTATTGCCATTTTGCCATTTTGATTTGCATTTTCTTTGATTACTAGGAAGGTTGAACATGTTCCCATATGTTTTTAAAGCCATTTTGCTTCCTCTTTGTGACTTTTATTTTCTTGTCTATTTCACTTGCTGCATCTTACTGGGTTTTGTAATGATTTTATATGCTCCTTATGTTAAAAATATCAAGTTTTGGTTTATCATCTTCCCTCAGAATTCTGCCCCATTTTGCTTCCTTTTAAGATTTGTGAAGCCAAAGACTTTTTTAAAAATACAATTAAGTATGCCAATCTTTTGTTTTGTGATGTTCTCTACCCTACGTCCTCTTTCATCTGGCAACTTCATAAGCTTTCAATTTTATTTTATTCTGATGCTTATTTTTATTAAAAAACCACTGAATGCTCTGGAAGGTTTATTTTATTTTATTTTATTTCTGTTTTCAGTGACAAATGTGATGTGAGGTTCAACCTGAGTTTTTGCCGGATTGCTAGCCAACGTGTGTCCCAGAAGAGTCTACCGAGTGCTCCTTGTCTCCCCATGGCTTGTTTTCATATATTAAAGGCTTATTCATGAGCAACTGTTTTTCATCCTTTCCTTCTCGAGCTGTGCAGGGCCTTTGCAGAAATTCTTTTTTTCTCTGTTCCACCCACCACCACCTACTGAGTTCCTCCTCCGGCAGGGTCCCCAGAGCAATCGTTGGACTTCCAACCAACGAATTTTCCATCTTGAAAGTTTTATTTATTTATTTACTTGTTATTTATTTATTTTGTACTTACAATGCCAGCCTACATGTTGGGGGACGTGGGCCTCCCTAAGCAAATCCAACTGAGAAATATGGCAACAGTCCTTGCCTGGAGGAAGGCTGACTGTGCACTTGAACCTGACACTACTGCCCCCATCAAGCTCTCTCTCCAGCCTGGGCAAGCCTCCAGGTGCAAACAGCCTGAACACAGCAGTTCCAGAGAAGCACCGCAGGCTCCCAGAACCACAAAACCCTCCTTAGTCTACGACTAGGGAGAGAATTCACCCTCGTGCATGAGAACTAAGCCCTTATCTTCCCAAGAAGGAAGTGATAAGAAATATCTGAAAAAGAGTAGTTAAATAGTAATATATGCTGGGCGTGGGGACCCATGACTGTATCCCCAGCAAGTAGGGAGTCTGAGACCGGAGGATGGCAAGTTCAAAGCCAACATCAGCAACTCACTGAGACCCTAAGTAATTTAGAAGATAAAAAAAACAAGTTGGGTACGAGGCTCAGTGGTTAAATCGACTCTGGGTTCAATCCCTGGTATACACACACACAAAAAGTAACCTATGCCAATTTAGAAATAGAGAGACAACTTTGTGGAAGAAAGAAACGACCATGAAAAGTCCTTGCTTTGGAATGGAGATGCCTCAAAAAACTGGGAATGGATCCATCGCTTGACCCAGCTATTCCACTCCTTGGTGTATAATATATCCCAAGGACCTAAAAGCACATAACAGTGATGCAGCCACATCAATGTGTATAGCAGCACAGTTCACAACAGCATGGGTAAAGAAGATGAGAGATACGCACACAGCGGAGTGTTAGTTATAACGAAGAATGACAAGATGTCATTTGCCGGCAAATGGATGGAACCGGAGGATACGATGCGAAGTGAAATTAGCCAGTCTCAAAAACCAAAGGGCAAACGTGTTCTCTGATGTGTGGAAGCTAACCCAAGAAAATAGCAATAAGGAAAAGAAGAGGGATAGGCAAAGGGGAAGGAAAGGCAGGAAGGAGGAAAGAAATAGGGAAGTCCGTGGAAGGAATCAGACTCAACTTTCCCATGTTCACGTATTTACATATCATAGTGAATCTCACCAACATGGAAATCAATGAGTCACTAAATTAAAAAAAAAACTATTAATAAATAACAGAAAGACCAGTAGAGCAAGCAGAAGAGAATAGGGTGGTGGAGGCAGGGAAATACTGGGGACTGAATGAGAAGAAGTTATTCAGCAGCTTTTATAAAAACGTGAATGCTCATCCTTTCGTCAAGGGTATCTGAGAAGAACAGAGGGCTTGGATGAAGGGAGGGGGAGCAGAAATCCTGGGAGCTGAGTTAAAACAAGATATTCTCCCAGCTTTTATAAGTATGTCCATGGATATCCTGCTGTCAGGTACGTAAAAGCAAAATAAAACAAACAAACAAAAAAAACAGCGGGTGGGAGGAAGGAAGGAGAAGGGGAAAACTAGAGACTAAGTTAGAACAAGTTAAATGTTAAACTCCACAGTTTTATAATGATGCCATTATATAATCTTCTGTTATGTATACCTATAAAAGGAAACAATTAATAAAACAAGAAAGTCCTAGCTTTGGTGGATACACCCAAGAGGGTAACTGAGGATGCAGATGAAGACTTCTACTTTTCTTAGGAAGCTGATTAAAACCTTCGATTATATGCATGCAACTGCTTTGAGATAAAAGAAATAACATCTTAAGAATCAGTTACTGAATCCGACAATGCAAAAACAAACTAATTACCAAGCTGCTTTCTTATCTGATGTCTGGTGAGCAGAATCGAATCTTTCTTTTCTGACCCTGCATCTTAAGAACAGAAATTCTCACCGTCCAAGCCTGCAGACGGAGAAGAATTAGAATTTAGAAAATTCACTTCAGTGTGAATTGTTGCTTAAAATGTTCTCTGGATGTTGGCACGTTGTTGTTTTAAAAACAAAGTCCTCCCAAAATGCCCCCTTTCTTTGCGTTACGTTTGCGTCTTTCTTTTGAAGGCTGTCAGTTCTCTCGCCCCCATTAACCTCTCCACCCTCAGAGAGCAGGACACTCATTGATTTCATATCCCATGGTTTAAGGCTTGTATATACTTGATAAATATTTGTTGAATGAATGAACGAGAGCAGGGGAGACATTTATTGATTTTCCTCTTAAGGAAGATGAGGATTCAGTTTTGTTATGTGGGGGTGGATGATTTCTCCAATCTTGGACTGAGGTGAGGGTCCTGTGGCTAGCACCAAAAGCAAGCACTCTTTTCACTTGACTTTCATTTGTACTCCTCAACCAAGGCTCATTAACAACTCAAATCTGTGATATTTGAAGGAAGATCTTTGAAATGCAACTCAGGCTAGAGAGAGGCCAACCGATTAGTATAAAAATACAGGAAAAAGCCTGGCATGAAGGTATCTTTGCAGCACATAAGGTTTGGCTGTATTTTAGATGCTCCATGCTAAGGTGGGGCTACCAAGGGAAGCTCTGCCCCTGATTTCCCAGCCTCAAGATTTAAGGTGATTTCTCTCTTCCCTTCTTCCCTATTTAGCTGTGGAAGTAGACACAGATGATGACAAATGACAGCCCACGAAGCAAGACATATTCAGGTGGGGAAAAGAGGTACTAAAGCTCAGAATTATGTGAGCAGTTATATCAGTGTTTATAAAAGTGTGTGCACCAAGGGCTGGAGCGGTGGCTCAGCGGTTAAGGTGCTTGCCTGGCAAGCGTGAGGATGCAGGTTCGAATCCCAGCACCACGTTTACAACGAAGTGTTGGAGCAACAAAAACCACATGAAAAACTAAATAAAATTGATTCTCTCTCTCACTGTACCTTTCTCTTCCAAAAAAAAAAAAGAAAAGAAAAGAAAAGAAAAATGTGTGTAGCAAAGTCCACTTTAAGCTATGACTTTCTTCCTTGAAAAACAACCAGGTATATACACAGATTTTTTTCTGTTTTACATATTTTCTACTTACATATTTTAGACTTTCCATTTTGAATTATTTATAGACTTATAATAAGTTTCCAAAATAGTATAGAGAGGTCCCATGTACCTGTCATTCAGCTTTCCCCTAAAGTGGCATCTTATCTAATCATAGCACAGGACCAAAATCAGGAAACCATTCCCACATAAGACTTCTATGTACAGTCATGGAAGAATCGTGAGTTCCTGAAAATGGAGCTTGCGGGCACCGTCACAAGCCCCACTACCATGAACTGCCCAAGTTAAAAGTCCTTGCTAATACCCATCCCAGGGGAAGTATCTAAGAGAGATGTTTAAGAGAACAGATAGAATAGTTAGCTTGGGCTGGGGGAAGCAAAGAGAAAGCTCAGGAATTAAGATTTAATGAGCCAAATTAGAAGTCAATGAGAACTATTAGCTGTGATTCAGGGAAATTTAAGGTAAATAAATCAAAGCTTGCAGGCACCTGCATTTAGATGGAGAATAAAGAAGAGATCCCCGTGGGTGGCTATCCACGGAGTGGGAGTACAAGACATGGGTGCACTTGGGGAAGGGCTTTAGAAGGAAAAGGGGACAGAGAGAGAAAGAGAGAGAATGAATAAATCCTCCGTGACTTATGGCAGAATGAGCAAGGGTTGGCTTCCTGTCTCTAAGCTGTGTGATCACGGCAAGAGCAGCACACCCCGACCGCCATGCTTTCTCCTGGGGTGGCCCATGATGTGGGAGAATGGCTAGCATCTCTTCTTTTCTTCCTTTTTGCTTTCTCCCTCCCATGATTCATTTAGTAACTTTTTTTGAAAGCTTACTCTTTGGACTATAGTGTGGAGGTTGCACAGCTCCTGTTTGGGCTAAGTTGAAAAAGTAAGTAAGAGTCTCTACCTTTAGGGATCTTCTAGCCTCCCGGGCAAGACAGCAGGTCAACAGGTACAATCTGATAAGGGCTCTCGTGCAGACAGAGTTCAGTGGGAGTCAAAAGCCACTAGCGTGCTTGGGGAAGGAGGCAGCTGAGAATTGGGGCTAGAAATTCATCAGAGGGCTACGGGTGCCAGGATTTGGAATTTAGGCTTACGAAGTTAGTACATTCTGGCTGCGCTGTGTAGGTTCTCAAGCTGGCGTTGCCCCCATTCTTTCCAAGCACTGAGCATATCAGGACTGGTTTTCCTCATTGGATGATTGACAGCCTGTTGTTGTGCCAGATTGTTCGGGGGCATTGGAGAGTGGAGGAGATGTTGTTTTCCTCTCAGTGTGAACCTCAAAGAGAACTCCTGGCTCTTATCTCTGCTTTCCAAGTCTCTGTAGAGGGCCCACCTGGGCTGGCTGACTTAATTAATGTCTACGTTATATATCTGCTTCTTTTGAAGCTGCTGTCATGTTGTTGGTATTAAAGCTGCGCAGTGACACGCCTGCAGGCTACCTCTGCCAGCAAACTCCCATCCACTGGCATCCTCACATCAGAACTCAGAAGCAAGGCCAGAGATGTTCTGATTCCTGAGGGCTCATTCATTTCTTGTCCTGAGAAAGTTGGCTTCAAATAAGCGTGAGTCCCATTAACTCTTATCTCACAATTTGGCCAAAACCCCCTTGGGCCATATATCCATTCTGGGTCACGGAAAGTGTTTACGAGAATGTGCCCTCAGCTTGTGGCATCTGGTGGACATAATCCACCAGCTTCATACTGCATGGAGTTACAAAATGTGAATTTGGACTGCAAGAAAGGGTATAATGAATATAACCAGAGGGCAAGAATCTGGATGCCTGAATTTCCATCCTGGTCAACTTCAGAGTAAATCTTCAAGCTCCATGAGCTTCGAGGAAGCTGATGAGAATCTGTGGATCTGGAGTTAGGAAGAAACCCCCGTTTGAGTTGGACTCTGACACAGCCGTCTGTCTGGTCTTGGTTAAGTCATTTCATGTTGGTGTCTCACATAAAATGAGTGCTATCACCAGCAAACTCAATAGTATCATCTCCATCTCCATTATCAGCGTTGTCATCATCACCACCATCAAAATCATGATAGCTTTCACCACCATCATGGTGAAAAATCATGACAATCACCACCACCACCACCAAAGTCACTAACTGCCACCACCTTCATCATCAACATCATCTATAAGCCCGTTGATCCAAGCTGAGTTCTGTTCCTCTCCTATATTTCCCAAATACCTTGAACTCCCCAATCACGGACAGTGTTGTACTTTATGACCAGATTCCTCAAGGGCACAGATAACACAGCCATGTTTGCTCTTATCTCCACTTCCTAGGACCGTTCTGGGGACCTGGAAACCACTGTTAAATGAATGAATGACAAAGTAAGAGACAGCCATCTCTCACTAAGAACCTGTCATATGCCATATGCTTTGTGAACTTATTTTTAATCCGTAAAGAAACCTTGAAAAGTTTCCATTTCCATCTCCATTTCTTGGCTAGAATACCTAGAGGCCCTAGAAAATTAAGTGACTTCACAAAAGGACACAGCAGTGACATTTTGCAAACATTGGTCCATCTAATGATCAGTGCATACTAGGATGGCTCCCTAACAACCGGAGCGTTTATCTACCCAGCATCTTCTTTACTCTGACTATTCTAGGTAATCAAACTTTTACTGCCTCCAAATGATGTTGTAGGAAGGGGAACTAAAGTTGGGGAGTGGATGACAGATGGCCGAATGGTGTCAGGAACACTAAAAGCCATGGCCTTAGGGCTGCTAAGAGTTTCTAGTCAAATTCCAGCCACTTAAAATTAAGAAAATGCACATTGCTTTCCATTTTCAAAACTATCCATTCACACAGGGCGTGCTGAGAAGTCTGGCCATGATGTGTTTATTTGCAGAAGGCTGCTTTCAAAATCTCAGAGTTCTCTGCAAAGAAAATGGCAAACACGGGTTTAAATCACTAATAAAATAAAGTGTTTAAATGGGGTTTTCCTCCCAATGGCAAATAATGAGCAGATTTCAAATTTCATCAGCTTCTCAGCAGCACAGAAGGGAGTCCAAGACGTGAAGGAGAGAGGGAGTTTTCCAACTCCAAAGGTCAAGGTAAACACAAATGTTTGATCCCAGGTGAACAGTCTTACAGAGGTGGCAACATCTGCAAGGACATCTGGACTGTTTCTTAGAAACCCAATATTTAAATTGGCAGAAATTAGGCCTGGAGGAAACACCTGCTTACATTCCTCTACTTTATGGAAAGAGGTGGTCAACATTGGATAATGTTGTTATAAAAGGAAAGAAAGCATCACACAGTCAGGCCAAGGGAGCAGCACCATAATTACGATGGTGGCGATGGTGACATGATGGTGATAAATGGCCATGGTGGTGATGATGGCAATGGTGGTGATGATGGTGATGGTGGTGATAAATGGTGATGGTGGTAATAAATGGCGATGGTGGTGATGATGGTGATGGTAGGGTGATTGTTGAGTGGTTACCATATGCCAGGAGCTGTCCTAATTGCCACCCATGAATGTTGTCTATTTAATCTTTCATGGTGTTGCTGTGGTTAGCCCAGTCTTAGTGATCAGGAGAGTCTCAGAGGTTAAGTAACCTGCAATGAAATTAATAAGAACTAAGCCAGATGCTACTTAGACCAGCTTAATCACACTCATCCCCCTGTGCAGCATCTCCAAGTCCATCTCCAGGCTCATCACAAAGCCTCTCATATCAGTAGCAACAATGCTAGAAAGAACACACTCTCCTGGAAAGTTTCCATGAGAAAAGCCCAACACTAGCCAGGAGGGGAAGTATTGCCCCTGAAGGGAAACGAGGAAGAAGGCAAAGCACTTTTATCCTGTCTCTGCTCCTGCAAAACTTCCTACATGGGCAAAGATTCCCTGGCAAGCTCTTTTATATACTGGAATCATTTTTAGAGTTTGAATTGCTAACCTGTCCTGGGCGCAAGGGCACCAATCAGAGGAGATGAACACCAGAGTCTGTGAATTCCCTGCTCTGACATCAAATACATTGTGTGCATGTGTATTTTCCGGGGAAAGGACCAGATTTCATCAGATGCTCAAAGGGGTCTAAAATACCAGCCCCCACCAAAAGAAGGTTTCAGTCCACAGGGCTTTCAAACACAGATCCCCACTTGTGCTCAGTCAGCCCTCCTTCCTGCTCAGGAAGGCAAGCTGGTCAACACAAGCAGCATTGGTTCGTGTACTCACAATCAATCCTCGCTTCACCCATTGAACCGTTTCTCAATACTTCATACCCTCTTCTAGGCAATGGGGGCTCAGAGAAAAATTAATCTTCTAGTCTAGTTTGAGAAAAGATATCTGGGGGCTGGAGAGGTGGCTCAGCGGTTTCAGCGCTTGCCTGGCAAGCATGAGGACCAGGGTTCAAACCCCAGCACCACGTACACAACTAAGTGTTGGAGCAACTAAGGCCATGTGAAAAACTAATAAAATTGTTAAAAAAAAAAAAAGAAAAGATATCTAAGCAGATGTTTATAAAGCAATATGCTATAACTGCATACAATTTCCAGGGCATGAGAGAGCGCGTCCAAACTAGACTGGAAAGGTCAGGAAGATTCTGATCTGAGTCTTGGAGAAGACCCAGTTAACCAGATAAGGAAGGAAGGCTAACGTGGGTGGAGCACAGCACTAGCCTTGGAAATGGCTTGGAGATGAATGGAGGAATGTCCAACACCTTCATTTCCCTTGAACATACAAAGCTAAGTATGGTAAAGCAAGCCTGGCTAGGCTGCTAGGCTGGTTAAAGAGGTTGTTATGTGACACCTCTTTGTTCTACAGGGAAGAGACCCTATTGAAGGTTTTTAAAAAATTAGTCATTCTGGTTGCAGTATGGAGAGTGAACTGAGAAAAAATTGTTGTAATAACCAGCCGTGAATTGATGTGAACTGGAAGAGACAGGAGCCATCTCTTTTGCAGATAGAGTGGTTTCATGTCTTATTCTGTCTTTTCTGCCTCCTCTCCCCATACCTGCTATAGATAGCAAGTGCTCATATTCTAATATGTTGAATGAATAAATTAGTAGTAGGGAGAGGGATGTAGGATTAATGCTTAAGATATTTTCAGAATGTTGATTTGGAAATAGATTAGATGTGGAAGACAAGGAAGAGGGAAACTGAGGCAGCCTCTGTGACAAGATTCAAAGTCAGCCAGGGTTTCCATTCTGCCTTTTGAAGTTGAGTGGCAGTTCTTTGGGTCAACGGTAGTAGGAATGGAAGACGGAAGTGATGGATTGATGGAGAAGGACCAAAAATAGAATTAATTATTTGTATATGAAAGAGAGGGAGGGAGGGAAAGAATAGAGGACAGAGAGAGTCCCTAAAATGGAAAGGCAGAAGGAGAGAATTTGTTTTGGAAGAAGGCAGATTTTAGAGACTGAGAAGCACATGAAATCAAAAGAAAGACGAAAGATCAGACAGGAAAAGAATGTGCATGTAGAAGAGAGAAAGAGCAGCAATAGAGGCAGAGGAACAGAGAGGAAAGAGGAGTATGGAGGAGAAAGACATAGAAGGAAGCAGAAGCAGGACGCAGAGGGAGAGGGGGACACCAGGAAGGCCCTGAGAGGGTGAGGAGGCAGATCAGGCATCGATGGCATCCACCACCGGAAAGCTCAGGACCCAATTGTGGTGTTATGACGTAGACAGGGAGGCTCAGGAGGATGCCCACAGGACAAAGGAGAGGCTAAAGAAGAGAACAGCTTTCTCAGGAAGCCCCATGGAAGAGAGGGAAAGGGGTGCACTCTTGCAGCTCAGAAGCCCTACTTTGGATCTGGTCCCTTACGACCTGATATTAATCTGCTGATCCATTACAAGACCACGTTGCCACCGGACACACCCACTCATCATGATGACCACCTGGCATGTAACAAGCCTGCAAGGGATCGTTCCTTAATTTGTAAAAGGCCAATTCTTTCACTTTGACCCCAAAGTACCCACTGAGGATTCACAAGGGAGCTCCCGGGACAGCAGAATTTTGATGTCACATCAAGAGGATTTGCCGTCAAAACTATTTGGTTCTGGATGAAGTGATTAGCTGGGCCAACAGGACCCTTTCTGGAAATAACATCATGATAATTGCTGACAGCCCTCTTCATGATGGATGGAAGAGTCCAGAAATAACAAGAATAATGAATAAGCAATCAATCTATTCTCGGATCTGCTATTACCAACCTTCTAATTGGTATCTTGGAGTCTCCTGGGATTCCCTAGCACCATTCCCAGAGAGAACCAGCAACCAGGGTTGTAGATGTGATAGCATGTAACAAACATTCTGAGTGGACTCTTCGGTCATTCCAGAAGCAGGCACAAGCTGTTCTGTGGTCTTATCTTCCTCTACCAAGATCTGTGTAGGCTGGACGTGGAAGCTTCTCAACCAGAGAAGGGACTTGGGTTAGAATCGTGGTCCTACCAAAGCCTGGCAGCGTGACTTCCTCTTAGAGGTTCACGTTCCTCATCTATAATTAGCACTAATAGTTCCCACCTCGTATGATTTGTGTGAAGACTCATTCTAATATATGCAAATTGCCTGGCACATGTTAGATTCTCAATAAATGATAGCTATTAGTATTATTATAGCAGGCATCTTTGGCAAGGATGCAGAAGACTGGCAGCCTGACAAAGAAGCCAGAGCTACATTTTGAAAACCACCACCCAAGTGTGCAAGGGCCCTAATAGAATTCTCATTAAGTTCTGATAATGAGAAATGTGTGAGAAGACACTTTTCCATCTCCCAAGAGAAAACAGGAAATGGGAGGATTTTTTACAAGTGAAGAAAAGTAACTTTCAATGGCATCTCATTTTTGTCTTCTTGAACTTGAGGAGTGTTAAGGGAAATTGGATAGAACATCTCGCTGCTAGCACTCACCTTTTGACCAGCTAGGGGTGTTTCGTGATGTTCTTGTCCAAGGAGAGCTAGCGCCTGAGTGGACTGGGTTCCCTCCCAGCTCAAGAATTGAAGGGCCATTGGAATAACTGAGTACAGCCTGACTGCAGGACATGATGCAGGGAAGAGGGTTTGGAAAGGAGGTCGGGGATTAGGGTTGTAATTGGAGGCTCACTCTAGAGCACCTCTTCATACGAGGGTGGCGAAGTGACACAAAGCGCAAAGTAAAAGCTTGAAGGGACCATCCCAAAGAGAGCAGTGTGATGACAGGAGCCATGAACTTCTGTGCTTGCATCAGGATCTGGGAGATCTGGTCACTAGAAACACTAATGGCTCTGATTAAGAAGTGGCAAGGGACTGCACAGAACCAGGTCACGGATATAGAAACTGCGGATGTAGCTCATAGGCAGAGTGCTTGCCTAGCATACACAAGGCCCTGGGTTCCAACCCTAGTACAGGAGGAGGGAGGAGGGAAAGAGGAGGGGCATGGAAGGGGGAGGGGCAGGTGGAGGAGGGA
>PVKS010028607.1:0-26247 GCA_004027875.1 Aplodontia rufa
TAGGGGCCAGGGAAGGAAGTGATTCCTCCTCTAGCGGCAGGGAGTGTTTGCCTTTTGGCGTCATTGACATATCAAAGGGAATGTCAAAAGAGAAACCAGTCTCCTCCCGACCGACTCAAACATTCTATCTACTCTGACTGCCTAACTTTTTCTATCTCATATAGATGCTCATTTTTCTTCCTGTTGAAGACTGTACCTCTGAAGAGCTCTTTTTGATGTGTGGGAGCTTTGGAATAGAGAAGACATACGGAAATGGAATCCTGTGTCTATGATGTCCATGTGTGGGCTTCCTGTCTCTTACATAGGAGACAAAAATGTGCCAATTTGTTTGTTTGTTTGTTTTGTTTTATCTATATACCCATGTGTGCACGGCATGCATCTGGAAGTGGGTAGGCTAAATAACAAGATTTTGTCTTCCTCTAACATTTTCCACTAGGACATTTAGAAATATATAAAGATTATCTTTAAACCCTCTCTCCAGCTACTCTAAGAGCAAGAATTATTTTCCTGCTTCATGAGGGAAAACCAGAATAAGGAGAAATGTCTCAGCTCTGCCAACTTCACCCAGCTCAGAAAGCGAGTCCTGTACTTCAAAGGCTCAGCAGCATTATACATCAGACCCATTGCCTCACCCAGCCTCTGGTTCTCCACTGAGGACAGACCAATGTTCTTGGCTCCTTATTTGATCTTAAAATCAGTGTTGAGTGAATCAGCGAGATTTGGACATTCTGTTCCGAGAACGTTATAAATTCATCAAGATTTGCTGGATCTGCAAAACTCTCCTGGCATTCTTAATAGAAAAACTGTCCTCTGTCCCCAGATGACTTCATGAAATGTAAAATTTGTGTGAGGAGATGATAGTTTCTAATCACCCTTACAGATACCCACCCTGACACACCTCTGCCTCCACCCATGCAGTCTCTCTTCCTGGCATGACTTTCTTGCCTGCCCTGGTCTACCAAGGAAAGGGTTCTTATGCATCTTATGAAGCTCAGTTTGATTGTTACTATCTCTTTCACCAAGGCTTCACACACATCTTCAGGTTCTACCTTCTTAACAATGCCCCAAGCTTGTGCAGGTCTCCACACACTTCTCTCCCACTAAGACAAATGTCTGGTGACAACCAGACAAATGTCTGGTTGAAAAGTGTTAACCCCAGCCCCCACAAAGTTCTAATCAACATCAGCGTAATCTGTTTCTTTGCCAGGGACTGGATAAAGAACCGTGATGTGATCTTGGCCAACCAACCAGAAAAGCAGCACATGCGGTTCTTGGTCCCAGGAAGACAGGATCATTCCTCTTCCTACAAAGTGCCATTGTCTGTCTGTGGCCATAGGGTGGCTGCCTCTCTCCCTCCTTGCAACAAGCAAAGCAGGCCAGATGGCCTCCTTCTAATACCCAGTGACCACTGAAGTCTGAGAGTCTCAGTTTCTTCTTTTGTAAAATGAGGAAGCTGACTTAATTTATCTGTAGTTTCCTTCTAGCTTCAGAATACCAAATATGCTTCTAAAAGAAGGGGGAGGGCCAAGGAAGTGGAGAAGGTCAGCTAATTTTATTCATAGGTCTAACAGTCTGGAGCCATTAGCACTTACAAGCAGTTTGCATTTTGAGGTTTGGGTGATTTTCAAAATATCCAGTTTAAGAAATGAGTAGTAATCTTGGTTTACCCTGAAGGTGTCTTCATCTCCTCTTTCCCTGCAGTGAGGCCATTAAAATGCACTCCTACATCAAAAATGTTTCTACTAAATTAAGTGAAAAGAGTAGTACACATTTAGCAACTGAAAAGAATTTTTTTCTCCCTAATTTTAAGTTAGATGATTCTCCACCCCCTGCTTATGTAAATGTTTCAAAACCACCCAAGAAGACCTGAAGAATTAGTAAATAGTAGGGCGGGTTGTACGGTTGTACAGAAAACTTAAAGAAAAAAAAATACAGGATTGTTTTGCCTGAGATTAAGTAGATTCTTTTTTTTTAAGCTTGCTTAGAAATTTTAAAAGAATTAAGTTGAAGCACCATCTAGTGGCCGTTGGTTGTGTTTTGCCGTAAGTTGCTACAAATTTTTTTCAGTCTGAAACCATGATTTATTTTTTTACGCACATACATATGTATTCATATGGGTTTCAAAAAAGAAAAATAATGTATTTTGCCACCTTTTATTTCCTTTATGAAGGAATAGGAGGATGGGGGTTGGGAGGAGTAATTGTAGCTTTCTGCTCTTTCTATCAAGCATTGCCCAGAAAGTCATGGCGCTAAGAGTGGGCTGGAGAGCTAGCATGAGTTCACATGAATCTTTCTCACACAGGATGGAGTCCATTTGGTGAAAAAGAGTTAACACAAAAAGAGACCAATGGATCTCAGTTCCTCTGTTTCTCTTACTCACATCCTCTCTATAATCCCACAATGGTATCTTCATCTTTCCAATCCTGCAAAGCTGACATGACTTTACACGTCCAAGGATTGGCTGGCCGGCTACTAGATGACTTTTTCACACCCTCAGACTCCCAAGCCTTTTCCCACCCACCATAAGCCATAACTTCCCGTGAGTTTACACAACCAGCAAGTCTTCCAAATTTTTCATAGAAATTCCTAACCTCTGAAGTTGTGTCTGTTTCATTACCTCTAGGTCAAGAACAAAAATAGGTCACAATATGCACATAAGTAGAACATAACCTGGTGTGGCAAGATTGACAGCAAACCTTCAATTTGACCAACTGGATAGTTGTATCAATTAGGATTAAGTTTGGCTTTGTGTAGAGTGAAACCCCAAATAGCAGTGGCATGAACAAAAGAGCTTATTCTCTCACGCAAAGTCAGTAGGTAGATGGACCAGAGTTGGTAGGGTAGCTCCATGGTCATCAGGTCCAGGATCCTTCCACCTTTCTTTTTAAATCCATCTTAGTGAATAGTCTCTATCCTCATTGTCACTCATGGCTCAAGGTGGCTGCTGGACCTCCAGTCATCACACCAGTATTGCAGTCCAGGAGATAAGGAGGAAAAGTAGATAAAAAGACCCTTTCTTTCTCTTTAAAAAGAGTTTTCCTGAAAATATCACACAAGATTTATGTTTATATCTCATTTGCCAAAAACTGATAACCATACTCAACTGAAAGGGAAACTGAAAAATGCCTTTTAACTGTGTAGACACAGTAAATAAAATTGGAGTGTTGCTATTAAGCAAAGTATTAGTTACCTAATGCCACAATAATGCTTTGTAATAAGCAAACACAGAATCTCTGCGGCAGCAATTGCTCATATGTCTGGCATCAGCAGGGGGTCATGCCTGATGATCTGGACTGAGTTTCCACACATGTTTAGGGAAAGGTTGACCATAGGATTACTCAGGCTGACCTGGGCAGGGAGGTTTGACTGAGGTGATTCAGCTATACTCTCAGTCATTCTCATTCCCCAGCAGGCTAAGCCAGGCATGGCATGTTCCCACTCAAGTAGCAAGTAGAAACATGTAGGACCTTTTGAGACCCACATTCTGACTGGTACACTGCCTCATTTTATTGGCCAAAACAAATTACATATGGTAATTTGTAATAAGCATGTACTCCCTTTATGGAAAAAAACTTTGAAGTCAACTGAAAGCTTACATGGATAGAGGGAGGGATGAAGATGTAGAGTCAAGATATAATCAACAGCTACAAAGAGAAAGGGGAGGCCAGCAATGGGCCAGGCAACTAGAGATCTCTACCAGTGTATTTTATGTAGTCTATTATAGAATTGAATTACTGGACTTCTTCCCTTTCTATATCTTACCTTAAACATGAAAAAGTCTTATAAGAAAGATAAAAGAGCTTATATCTTGTATATGTATTGTGATATTATTTACTAATATATATTCATTCATATTAGATTATTAATGGAGTAGGTATTAATTTTAGTACTAGTCCTATTATTTACCATGAGCAAAGATTGGCTAGAGGTGTACCAAGCTTGATTCCTTTTCTTCCAAAGCAGTCAGACCATATTTTCCAAACTTTGTGCAAGTTACCATGTCCATGTGACTGGATGTTAGACAAAGGAATGTGGGCAGAAGTGACTGCTACTCCAAGTCTGGCTCATAAAAACCTCCCACATCGAATCCATTTTCCTATTCACCCAGTGAACAGAGAGTACTCTGAGAAGAGCAGAGTCATAACATACAAAGGATAAAATGATAACTTGGAGCAATACCAATGTCTAACCACTGTCCCAGACTCGCCAACTACATTGGAGTGTGATATGAATAAGAATTAAACTTTCTTAGTGTGCAACCAAGAAGCTAGGATGAAAGTACCATCTAAAGAGACTACCACTAGCACAATATCTTCCAGAAGTAAGCATTCATTTTCAATCCTAGAGTTTTATTAAAAATAAAAATTACTCACACCTTTACTTAAGAAATCATTCCTCTAGCCAGGTGTGATGGCTGAATTCTGTAATCCCAGAGACATGGGAGGCTGAGGCAAAGAGGATCACAAGTTCAAGGCCACCCTAAGCAACTTAATGAGACCCCCATCTCAGAATAAAAAATAAAAAGGTCTAGGGTATAGCTCCATGGTGAAACACCCTTGGATTCAATCCCTGGTACTGAAAAAGAAAAGAGAAATTATTCCTTTGAGATGACACTTTTTGCCCCAGTATTACCATCTGAATCAAGTGGCAATAGGTCTCAGTTTATAGTGGCCCTTCAAGATGCTACAGCTTCACCAATATCTTACTCTTACCTTCATTAATCCACCCCAACCTCTGTAACTTAGAATGTAGAGTGCAAATGGAGCTGAGACACTGGAGCTCCAAAAGGTAAGGGGACCTTCAGCATTGTGTCCAAGGATGCTGGCAGTTCCTTAGTTGGGAACAATTTATAATTTCTACTAAAATGCAAATGTTTCTATAAAAAGGACTTCAAGCCATTCGCTTGCATGCAATGTAACTGCCCTGTTACTTGCTATGGCCAACTTGCAGGTAGTGTTTATGGTGACTCTACCATTGAAACATTGATTAGCTTCTCAAGTGGGCAAAGGAACCAATGGATGGACGAAAGCACCCTCAAAAGAACCTCAGGGGTGTAAAAAACTGCCCAACCTTACTTGACTCTTGCTGAGCCATCTTCTTTAGGCTGAGAAGCAGGGTTGTTTTACTTTTGCTAATAAACACTCTCTGAAGGAAAGGGGAGAATAGAGAAGGCATCCTTGGCATTTTTGACAGCAAACACCAAGCTTTTGCACATGTGTATATACTATATGTTAAGAGGTTGGAACAAATTGCCAACTTATCACATCTGTTTTTGTACACATGAAGGCAGAAAGTGCCCTTAGCTAGACATTAAAAATGAAGAATGCTGCTTTCTTGTGATGTCTCATCAAGTGTAAATTGACTTCCAGCTTTTCCAACTTTCATTCTCTAGGAAGAAATATAAAAAAATAATAATAATCATTAATCAGGAAACATGTCATCAGAATCATAGAAACATGGAAATAAACTCTTGAGATGTCCCAGCAGCCTCATTTCTGCTTCTGGAATCTCCTGGGGTGGGTTAGGCTAGGCCCTTCTTAGTTCAAAATCATAATGAAGCAAAAGCTATGGTCCCAGTGCTGTGGGCACCTCTGCCAGGGCTCAGGGTTGTTCACAAAGCCTAATATTAAAGAGACGACTGAGGATCAAATGCGGTATGCCATAAAATGTGCCAAGCTTACCCCAACATACCATGAATTCAAAGTCTCACAGTGATGCTTTCTTTCTAAAAAGTTTAACATTTCAGTCCCTCAGTTCCTACCTGCGATCATTTATCCTCTGGAAGAAAGTAAATCCCACAATGACCAGAACCACCACAAGAAAAGAGAGTTTCACGTAGAGAATTATCAGCAGAGATGTCTCTGGAGATTCTGATGTTCGGAGACCTTTAAATATAGGCAAGAATAAAAACTCAGTTTGAAGATTCTCATAATAAACAAATTAGAGTCAATGATTTAAAAGAACATTTAAAAATATTCCTAAAGGTTCTTGGATTGTCAAAATTTAAAAAATACCTTCTAAATTTAATTCACATGTTACTCATGTATCATTATTTCATGACTGAATGTAGGGAACATCTATGTTTTGTAATTGGTACCCTTTTAGCACATATTTTCAATATGAATAAATGTACACTAAGCATTTTTAATCCTTCTCAATTCATAGGGAAATTTCCCTTGCAAATTTTAGTCTTAATATTTTGGGTATGATCTAATAATACTTTCCACAGTGAAGTGATTAGTCACTAAGTAGATATAACCTTTTTAACAAAGTATTGCATTTCTTGCTACTTTCATTTTACCCATATGTAAAATGTCCCTGGAATTTGTTTAAGATAAAATCAGAATATTTTCGACCATTATTCTGAAACATTTTCTTCTATGGAAATGAAGCATAGAATAAGCATGGCTCTGGGCTCCAAGAGGTCATTTCATTTTATTAAATAACCTGCTCAAAGTTAAACTGGGAGAAGGTCAGCTAATCTCCTAGGCTCCAGAATGGAATAAGAAAGCAACATGACTACAGTCCTCAGAACGCTCAGAATCCAGGGCTGGAGCAGTGGCTCAGCAGAATCACACTTGCAAGGCAGGCACTGAACCCGGGTTCAAACCGCAGCACAATGAATACAACTGAGTGTCAGAGCAACAGAGACCAAACGAAGAACTAAATAAAGTTGATTCTCTCTTTCTCTCTCTTACTCTCCCTCTCTCCCTTTTAAAAAGAAAAAGAAAAGAAAGCTCAGAATCCAACTGGAGAGGTCAGACCCATAAAATGAAAATTTATTCATAAGAGAGTAAAAAATGCTAGTGAGCATTAGATTATAAACCATCTGATGAATAAGAACTATTAATCAATTCTGGGATTCAGAGAAAAATAGCATTTAAATTGAACTTCACTGGTTTATAGAATTAAATAAGAAAAGAAGGAAGGATTTTTTGAGGGAAAGGAACAACTTGAACAAAGATTTGAAGGTCTAGATCACAGAATGGAAAATGTAAAGATAGGGTCTGTGATAATCGGAACCTAAGTGTGCAATTATTTGTGTTAGGTATTGTGACAGACCTGAATGATGTAAACTTGGGGAGGGTTCTGCTCTCAAGGAGTTTACAATGTACTGGACATCAAAGACATTGGTAGTTGTGATACAAGGTGAAATATGAAGTTTGTTCCCCAGCTCTTGGCACACAGCTCTTAAAATCTTGGAAATGTCACCATGGTAAGAGTATCTTTTCTATGCTAGCAAGATGACTGGTGTCTGGGTGACCTAAGATATCTTCAGTATGGGGGTTAGTTATCAGAAAAAGCAAGGCATAACTAGAGTTGGAATTTTCAGTGCCGCATACCCACCACAACCACCAACACTGACATCTTGGGAGGGGAAAAGGGTTAGAGACTGAGCTATCACCAAAGGCCAATGATTTAGTCAATCAAGCCTATGTAATGAAGTAAAGATTGAGGTTTGTATAGCTTCTGCATTAGGAGACACATCAAGGAGCTGGGAGAATGGCATTCCCTAAGATGTCATGTACTGCAGGCCCCTTCCACTATGCACCTCTTCAATTTGGTTGTTCCTGTGTTGTTTCCTTTATAATAAATGAATAATAGTAAATAAAATGCCTTACTGAGTTTTATGAGCCATTCTTGAACATTATTGAACCTGATGAAAGAACTGTGGGAACTCCTTGCATTTATAGCCAATTGGAAACAAGTATAGGCGGCAACCTGGAACTTGTGACTGTTCTCTGAAGTTGGGGCAGCCTTGTAAGACTGAACTCCTCTGTGGGATCTGTGCTAACCCAAGTAGTTAGTGTCAGAATTAAACTGAATTTCAGGACACCTGATTAATACTTAGAGGGTTATGGAATTAGTTGGCATGCAAGAAAAGAAAACAGAAGTATTATGAGTCAAAAATATAGTGCAGAGCCATCAATTACAGGGCTACAAAGTACCCTAACAGAGGCATGCAGGAAGCATCAGGTGAGCCCAGAGAAAAAACAGTTAACTAAGATTCAAGATGAAGAAAAATCATCCCAGAGGATCAATGTAAAAGGAAACAGATAAATAGAGCACAGTATCTTTGAAGACCCCAAGAAGGCCCATGACATGCATGGGGTGCAGGCTGGAGAACAATGAGACATGAGGCTAAGAAGGACTGCTACAAGTGAGCTTTGCTGGGTATAGTTTTCTCGACTGCAGGTTGTGGTCATTCAGAGACTGAAATATCTCCTTCCAGAATCTTCTTGTTCTAGGGTCTGCGCTGAAAAACTCAGATGTGATCCTTATTGATTTGCCTCTGAATGTAATTTGGCGTTTCTCGCTTTCTGATTTTAATATTCTTTCCTTGATTCCCCTGTTTTACATTTTGAACATGATGTGTCTCAGTGAGCTTCTCATTTGATTTGGCATTTTGGGGGTCCTGTATGCTTCCTGATGAGCATTTCTGACTGTATTCTGATATGGGAAAATTTTTCTATAATTATTTCATTGACAATGTTCTTCATACTATTTGTTTGTGTTTTGATTTCTTCCTGTATCCTGATTACTCTTAGAATATTTTTTTCTGATTTCATCCCAGACACTTTGGAAATTCTATCACACTCTGTGAAGTTTTTTTTCTTTTTGGGCATCTGTGCACTCAAACTTACTAGCCTATCTTCGTTGTTGGAGTTTTTTTTCTTCCAGATCTGATATTATGTTTTCTATAGATGTTAGTCTATTATTAAATTCTTCCATTATTGTTCTGATGTGATTGCTGAAGATTTTATCTATTATTTCCTTTTTCATTATGACTGTTTCCTTTTTTTTTCTTTTTAAGAGAGAGAGAAACAGTGAGAGAGACAGAAAGAATCAACTTTTATTTATTTTTCCATCTGGCCGTCTTTTCTCCGGCATTTAGTTGTGTACAAGGTGCTGGCATTTGAACTCAGGTCCTTGTGCATGCCAGGCAAGCACTTTAACCACTGAGCCACCACTCCAACCCTCTGCTTCCTTGATAATATAGTTTTATCTCTTGAGTGTTCTCACTTAGTCCCTTCATCAAATCTTTCTTATATTCATTATTCCTTTTAGTAATTAGATTGTTGATAGTTATATCTAGGTTTTCATCCCTCCCCTTGTCTTTGTGTTCTTTGTATGGAGAGTTGTGGGCTTGAGGTGAACTTTTCTATTTTGATTCTTCATTTTTTGTAATCTTGTGGATCTCTGAATTGAGTTTCCCTTATGGATCTAGGCTCCAGTACATTGATCTGGAATCTGTTGAAGGTGAAGAACACCCTGCTGGATTGTAGAAGCACAGCAGTTGGAGTGCATTGCTGGGTCCTGGGGTCTTGTGATGGGCTGGAATGGGTCTCCTGCATGCCATGACAGGACCTGGAATCATTAGCAGTGGGTATGGGCAAAATATATCAGGACCTGATAGGTTTGAGCTGCAGCTGGGCAGACACATGCACAGCGGTTAACTGGGTTGGGACCAGGGGCAGATCCTGAGCACAGGTGAAGTGCATGCCTGCAGGCCCCAAACATGAGACCTGCATCCATGGGAGTCAGCTCCAGCAGGGCCCTGGGTGTAGGTGTCCTAGAATGCCTGAGGCCTGGTTCCATATGCAGCAGCTGGGTTAGTCAGTTCTGAGGGGTCCTGGGCATGTGTGTCCTGAAGGGCCCAAACCTGAGGCCTGGATCCACATACAGTGGCTGGGTGAGTTGACTCCAGTGCTGTTGGTTTTGATGGTCTGTTTTTTTTCCCTGTGGTGAGCAATTTGCAGGAAGGCTTGTCTCTGAGAATTATTTTCCATGTTGTTATTAGAACTCTTGTCAATAGAAAACAATAGAGCACAGCTTTTGTACCCATCAGCACACACTGTAAAGTGTTAACTGGACACACATACATACATTATACAAGGAGAATTAGAAAAGAAAGCCTTAATAAAGGACCTGTGTGTTTGATTTATTCATAGCAAATTACATGAAGTTGCACTATAACTTTGCTTAGCTAGTGATCTTATCCAAAAATGTTAGACTTTCATAAGAAATCAACACAAAATATATATGATATATTAAACCAAATTCAAATATTAGCAATTTTCTCCTGAAGTATGCATTATTAAGGAAGCAATATGCATTATTAAAATGTTGAAATGAATTTCTTGAGGAGTCTCCACACTGATTTCTAGACTGGTTGTGCTAGTTTGCAGTCCCATCAAAAATATATAAGGATTCCTTTTTCCCCACACCCTCTCCAGCATTTGTTGTTGTTTGTATTCTTGATCTTTGCCATTTTCACTGGGGTAAGGTGAAATCTTAATAAGGTCTTGATTTGTATGTTTTCATATATTTATTGCCCTTTTGCATTGTTGAGAAGTTTCTGTTTAGCTCTTTTGCCCATTCATTAATTGGGTTATTTGTGTGTTTGGTATTAATTTTTTTTAGTTCTTTGTATATACTGGGTATTAGATCCCTGTGAGAGGCATAACTGGCCATGATTTTCTCCCATTCTGTAGGTTTTCCCTTCACATTCTTCATTGATTCCTTAGTGGTGCAGAAGCTTTTTAGTTTCATGGCATCCCACTTATTGATTCTTGGTGTTAGTTCTTGTGCTATGCGGGTCTTGTTAAGGAAGTCGGTGCCAGCTCCTATATGTTGGAGGGTTGACCCTATTTTCTCTTCTAACAGTTGTAAGTTATCCAGTTTAATTCCTAGATTTTTGATCCATTTTGATTTGAGTTTTGTGCATGGCGAGAGATACAGATCAAATTTCATTTTCTGCATATGGCTATCCAGTCTTCCTAGCGCCATTTGTTGAAAAGGCTGTCTTTTCTTCAAATGATATTTTTGCCATCTTTATCAAATATCATATGGCTAAAAAGTTGGGATTTTGACTATGTATCTTCTGTGCTATTGGTCTTCATGTCTATTTTGATACCAATATCATACTGTTTTTATAACTACAGTTCTGTAGTATAGTTTCAGATAAGGTATTATGGTGTATCCTGCTTCTCTCTTTTTGCTAAGTATTTCTTTGGCTGTTCTGGGTCTCTTATTCTTCCAAATAAATCTAAGAATTAATTTTTCTATATCTGTGAATAATGTAATTGGTATCTTGATGGGGATTGCATTGAATCTTTATGGATGGAACCACCATATGACCCAGTTATCTCATGCCTGGGTATTTTCCCAGAAGATATAAATTCTGTATACTACAATGATACAACTCCATCAATGTTTATAGCAGCACAATTCACAATAGCTAAATCATGGAATCAACTCAGATGCCCATCATTGGATGAATGGATCAAGAAACTGTGATATATATACATACATAGATGCATACATATATACAATGGAATATTCTATGCAGCTATTTTTTAAAAAATGAAATCACGGCCTTTGATGGTAAATGGATAGAAATGGAGAAAATTACGCTGAGTGAAATTAGCCAAACCCAGAAATTCAAGGTCTGAATGTTTTCTTTCACATGAGGAAGCTAGAGTACAATATAGGAAAGAGTGAAAGAACAATAATTTTACGTAATAGACTCATCATCAAGGATTATCAAATGAACTAGGGGCAGACCAGGAGAGGGGTGAGTAGAGAGGGGTAGGGGTGAGGGTGGGGAGAGTAAAGGGAGGATCTATGACACGTAAATGTATGGAAGTGTAACAACAAACTCCTTCAATATGTAAAACTACAATGAAAAATAAAATCATGTTTAAAAATGTTGAAATTATATCAGGAGTTTTGATATCTAAAAACAGACAAAAAGAATTCTAAATTAAATGGTGAAAGCAATGAAAGCAATGATCTAAATCTAATATTTTAGTGATGAACAATATTGTATTTATCATATAATACATGTTCTTCAGGACAGAAAATAAAATAGAATAATTATTTAGGCAGTGGTCTCTCCTGGAGTTTTGATAAGTACAAAAAAATTAGTAACAACAAAACTAAATGCCTGTTACTAAATGTGATATTCCAGACAACATAAACATGGGAAGTATGTGGTACTTTTATTAACAGTGAAGAATATTGCATTCAGATTGAGCCTGCTGGAAATTTTTAATTTTTTATTATTTAGAAATCAGTCAGTGAAACCAATATATATTAAAATAATGTGCAATTTCACCTGTTTAGTCATTTCTTGAAAGTGAAAATGATAGTGCCTAGTGAAGAGACTTTCAAAATATCTATTTCTGATGAAAAAGTAGCTATTTAATGAATAAAAACAATGAATAATTTCCAGTTATTATAAATGTGGTATTATAAATATTATCCAATATAATATCTGGAAAAGTTTCCCTTCCTTCTTGTTTAGACAAACATATACCCATAGATAGATGAACTGTGTGACCTTTGTGTCCAACTTTTGAAGTAAAACTTGAGCCCTGTAATCTACAAATATCTTCTAACATAGACCCTCACACTCCCCATACACCAGCATAAACTGTCCATGACTGATGATAGGTTGCCTAGAGGGGATTACTCAATCAACACATCTGATACAGCTCACCTGTAACAAAGGTGAGGTCAGTGACCTCATCACTTTAACGTGAAGCTAAGGTGGTAGAACCATGTATGTGAATAAATATAAGTTTTATTAAACTCTATATTCAAGATCTGTCCTTTCTGTTTTAGTGTCACTTGTCTCCTCAGTGTACTGAAGTCCTTGCATTTCATGTACAAATAGAGATCATATAAATGAAGAGATAGGAATTGAACACAGACCTGACAAGGAGTTAAACACATGCTCTTTCCACAACTCCAACTTGAGAGAGATGTAGAGGCAAGTAAGATTGTGCCTCTTTTGGGAGCAAGTAGTGGTAGGGTCACTTGGGGTCCCTCATACCACAGTCCTCAGATCACCATAATTATAAAGCTAGTCATCAATCACTGTTTCTAACAAAATTCAACTCTCCATGCCCTTAGTGCTAGCCCTAGGTAATGAAGCATATTTATTACCTTCTGTAGGAGGTAATGTCATCTGCTTTCCAACTATGCATAAACTACTTGAATCTAGAAAATATTTAGAGAAGAATAAATGAAGTCAATTTTATATGTTCCAATAGAATGCAAGCCATTATATCTCCACAAAGTCTCATTCAACATGAGAGACAATCAGTTAACCATAACTGACATTACACAAAAATCATTGTAATATAGAAATGAGAAGTTATGCCATCTAGAATACAAGTATGTTAATATCTTGAAAATTATAATCATGAGGTATTAGTTAATGATTTCCCATTTATGAGCTACCTCATTTTGTCAACCATTTTATATAAAATAATCCTATCTTCCTTCATCAGTCAGGAGAATTGGTCCAGTGGGGGCATCTCACATGAACTGAATGACTAAACTCCTTTCTCCATGTACCACTCCTTACATGCATTGCTTGGTCCAATGATGGGAACCTCACCCTAATAGACGAAGAAGAGTCATTTCTCAAGGATTTTAGAATTAGAATTGAGAAGACGTCATCCATCTCCTTTTTTTCCTTATTTTTACTACTTTAGAAGATAAAAAAGGAGAGTTTTTTGTTTGTTTGTTTGTTTGTTTGTTACCAGGGATTGAATGGAATGGAATAGAATAGAAGACCCTGAAACAAATCCACAAATCTTTAAGCATCTGATATCTGATTTTTGACAAAGGGGAACAAAATATTACATGGAGGAGAGACAGCCTATTCAACAAATTGTGCTGGACAAATTGGTCAGCCACTTGCAGAAAGTTGAAATTAGACCCTTATCTTTCACCTTGCGTGAGAACCAAATCAAAATGGATCAAGGAGCTAGGAATTAAACCAGCTATCTTGCAACTGATGGAAGACAAATTAGGTCCAACACTTCAGCATTCGGGAGTAGGCAAAGACTTTCTCAACATGTCTCTAAAGTGAAGGAGGTAAAGTAAAAAAATTACTGATTGGGATGTTATAAAGCTGAAAAGCTTTTGCACTGCCAAGGAAATAATCAAAATAGTCAAGAGGTTTCCTACAGAATTGGAGAGAATCATGGACTGTGAGTCTTCTGACAGGGGTCTCATATCCAGAATCTACAAAATCCTCAAAAATCTCAACTTCAAAAACACAAACAACCCAATCAATAAATGGACTAAAGAACTAAATAGAAACTTCTCAACAGAGGACATTGATCAAGCCAATGAATATATGAGAAAGTATTCTAAAACACAAATAATCAAAGAAATGCAAATGAAAACTACTTTAAGATTTCACCTCAAGCCAGTCAGATTGACAGAAATGAAGAAAATAAACAATAATAGGTGCTGGAGGGGTTGTGGAGAGATAGATACACTAGCACACTGTTGGTGGAACTGCAGACTGGTACAGCCCCTCTGGAAAGCAGTGTGGAGAACACTCAAAAAACTAGGGATGATCCCACCATATGATCCAGCTATTCCTGTACTGGGTATTTTTCCAGGGGACTTAGAATGAGCACATTAGGGGCTGGAGCGGTGGCTCTGTGGTTAAGGCACATGCCTGGCATGTGCAAATACATGGGTTCAAACCCCAGCAACCCACGTACACAACAAAGTGTCAGAGCAATGAAAACCATGTGAAAAACTCAATTAAAAATTGATTCTCTCTCTCTCTCTCTCTCTCTCTCTCTCACTGCCCTTCTCTCTTTAAAAAAAAAAAAAAGAATGAGCACATTACAGTGACACGGCAAAATCTATGTTTATAGTCCCTCAATTTACAATAGCTAAATTATGGAAACAACCCAGATGCCCCTTACTGGATGAATGGATCTAAAAACTGTGGTACATATATTCCATGGAGTTCTACTCAGCAATTAGAAACAATGATATTGCAGCCTTTGAAGGTAAATGGATGGCTATGGTAGAAATCGTGCTGAGTGAAGTCAGCATAACCCAGAGAACCAAGGGTCAAATGTCTTCACTCATCTGTGGAGGCTGGAGCTAAACTCTGACCATTGCAAAAGGTGGTCAACTCTCATGTATTAAACCCTGAAAAGGTGTAGTGACATACAACCTAAGGCACTCTTAGCGATATATTGGGAAGGAGTAGGGTGGGGTGAGGGACAAGGGTGTGTAATTAGGGGGGACTCTAGGGGGTAAATCTAATTTTCAGAATATAAATATATTATATTGAAAAAAATAAGATACAAAAGGGGAAAATGGTGATGCCAAATCAGAGGGAGGAAAAGAGATGAGATTTCTTACCTACTTCAACTCTCTAATTCCATACTCCCCAAGACCCCTAGTCCCTTTGATGCTATAGTATTTTTTACAACCAAAATAATCCTAAGCACCTCCAAAGTAGAACTAGAGATTCCTGAGTCAAGAATCCAGACATCTAACAATTTTATCTAATCAAAATTAATCTGTAAGTTAGTTGGTCTCAACAAGATTGATTGCCAATACGTAATAAATAGAAAACATTAAAAAAAAAAAAAAAAGAATCCAGACATCTGCTATCAGTGAGAACGATATCATGGCATTTGCAGCCAAATGGATGGAGATGGAAAAAAATTGTACTGAGTGAAATATCCCAAGCTAGGACTTAAGAGCAGAATGTTTTTCTGTCATATGTGGAGTAAAATATAAATCATATTGAAAGTTACCTAAGCTCTAAAAATAAACTCAACATAGGTGAATTTTCACATAAGCAGGGGAACCATAATTATGAAGCTGGAGGGAGAAGGGCAGGAGGAATTAGGGGGGTTATCAATGCAACTGGGAACCCTCAACTCTGATGAGAAGCCCAACTATACACACACAGGCAAGCAGAGAAGAAAAGAAAATTCAAAAATTAATACACATGTATATGCTTATTTCTATCTAGAACATGGGGTAAAGCAGAGGAGACATGGGAATGAGGAGTGGTTGAAACGGGGAGATCCTGGATTAGTACTGGCCTTAACTTACTTTGTCAATATCCATCTATGCATGAACACGTACCAATGATTCCCTCCAATATGTAGGACTATGTCAGAGAAATAAAAAAAAGAAACAAAAAAGAATCCAGACATAAAGAAGGGTGGAGCAGAAGTACCAAACTGAAGAGCAATATTAAAAGGAAGTCTGAGCTATGAACAGTGAAATATGCACACACACACACACACACACACACACACACACACACACTCATTCCTCCTTCCTGGAACACCAAGGTCAGGTCTAGCCTTCCAAAGCAAAACACTGGAGAGTGATTTCTGAAGATTCTGAACAGTCCCAGAGAAAAGAACTTCTGATACTGTAAGCATTTCTTTAAAATTATACTTTATCCTTCTGTTAAAACCATGAATATATTTTTAAAAATATATTATTCAAGCATTAAAAGTAGAAGAAGCAATAAATATTGATGTGCCTCTATCACTATACTGTGGTGATTTAGTTCTTTTGGATGTTTCAAGGAGTGGGGTATCTGGGTCACAGCATGGTTCCATTCCTACTCTTTTGAGTAATAACCGTACTATTTTCCATATTTGTTGTATTAATTTGCAATCCCACCAACAACATATGAGTATACATATTCTGCCACATGCTTCCCAACATTTGTTATTATTATAGCTCTGATTTTCCTTTCTTGCTATTCTAATCGGAGTCAGACTAAATCTCAATAGAATTTTGATTTGCATTTCCCTGGGAATGTTGAAGAATTTTTATGCATTTGTTGGCTATTTGTATTTCTTCTTTTGGGAAATCTTTGTTTAGTTCTTTTGCCCATTTTTTGATTATGCAATTCACAATAGCCAAGTTACAGAACCAGCCCACATGACTAAACAGATGAATGAATAAAAATGAATACACACACATACATACATACCAGGGAGTTTTACTCAGCCAAAACACAAAATGAAATTATGGTGTTTTCAGGTAAATGAATAGAACTGGAGAACATCATGCCAACTGAAATAAGACAGACTCAGAAAGTCAAGAGTCAGATCTTTTCTCTCATTTATGGATGCTAGAACAAAACAAGGGGGAAGCGAGGGAATCCCATGAAAATAGAGGGGATGTCAGTGGAACAGGAAAAGGGAATTGAAGGGGAGAGAAGAGGAACTGGAAAAGGAAGGAACTGAGGAATGAAGTTGACCAAATTATGCTATGTACATACATGAATATACCACAGCAAATTTCACCTTTGTGTATATCTAAAAAGCACCAATTTAAAAATAATATATAAACAGAAAGAAGACTAGTATAACAGAAAGAGGAAAACATAGGGATGGAGGAGGGGAGGAAAAGAAGAAGAACTGGGGACTGAAATAAAAAAATTATATTTCGTGCATGCACAATCATATCAAAATGATCCCCATATTATGTATAATAAAACATTTTAAAAAGCAAAAAAGGAAAATAAACCACATTCTTAACTATGGCTTTTTAAAACAAACTTTTGTAACATTCTTCTAGACACCTCTCTTTTTATTTTGAGAAAAGGATAGTGATAAAATGGAAGCTGAAGAGAGTACCTTGAAAGAAATTTCTCTGTACATTCTATTTTCCTTCTTAAAATAAGTCTTTTGAAAGAAAAGGGGGAAAGACACAAATCATTTTTAAAAGCTAGAAGAACTACTAACCAGGAAGCAGATCTGTAAGTAGACTCCTGTTGCCAGTCGGGTGAGACACCAAGCAGGTCACAGTGGACACATTGCCATCTGGATAATAGCACATACTCCTGGTCATCACTGTGTCATTGTCCCACTGTTGTTTCTCAGTGACACAATCCCCTTTTGGGGTCCAAAAAATCTGTGCAGCTGGCCTGCCCGCAACTGCCTTGCACACCACAATTCTGTTCTCCCGTTGAAGCAGGGTCACTGCAGGGGACACTGCAAAGATGTAAGGAAAATCGTGCTTCAGTCTTAACATAGGGATGTGAAATTGAGAGGCATCTGTTTCAGTTGTAAATCCAGTAATCTGATACATCACAATATATGATATTCTTTACCTAACACTTGGAGGTGATATCCATGATCAAAATTCCCATCAGTTGTTATTATCTCACACTTGTAAAACCCTTCATGAGAGATGGCCACTGGATGGATCTGGAGGTGGGGATCCTGGCCAGGTCTGGAGACCCAGGTGATTCTCCCATCAGCACAGTTGGTTTCCATGGTCTCATTTGTTTCTCCTTTGTGGGAAATTCTGCATGAAGTCTTGTCTTTGAGGATTATTCTCCATGTTTTTAGTATCAACTTTCTTGTGGGTGGAGTAAAAGGGCAACAGAGCACAGCCTTTGTACCCATCTGCACAGACAGTGAAGTGTTAACTGGACACACACACACACAAGGAGAATGAGAAGAGAAAAACTCAATAAAGAACTTTGTTTTCAATTTTTCACAGCGGATTACATAAGGTATACTAGAACTTTGCTTTCCTGGAGATCTTATTCCAGAAATATTAGACTTACATAATAAGTTAACAATCACAAAATATATACAAAGTATTAATGTAATTTAAATCCAAATGTTAACTAATTTCCTCCAGTATTATATACTACCATGGAAAGAACATGCATTATAAGTATGTTGGAATAGATATTTGATACTTGAATACAGGCTGACAAAACATAATTCCTGATAAAAATTGCAAAAACAGTGTCCTAATCTAAAGTTTTGATGGTGAGCAATATTGGATTTAACATACAATATAATACATGCTCCTCATGAGAATAAAAAAACAGAATATTATTCATGAGGGTGGCTCCCTCGAGTCATGATGAGTGCAAAAAAATAAAAGAATTGCTAGAATCAAAATTGAATGCCTGGAGTTGGGGATTTAGCTCAGTGGCAGAGCGCTTGCCTAGCATGCGCAAGGCCCCGAGTTTGGTCCTCAGCCCTGAAAAAAAGAAAAAGAAATTGAATGCCTATCCCTAATGGTGACATCTAAGATAAACATAAATGTGGAAAGTATATGATAGCTTCATTAAAAGTAAGTCAGATGGAATTCAGGTTGAACTCATTGGAAACTTAATTTTTTAGATAATAACAAAGTCAGTGAAATTGACAGTTCAGAATAATCTATTATTTCAACAGATTCGTGAGTATATGAAAATGAAAAATGATGATGCCTAGTGATAACAGATGACTATAAATATTAACTTCTGGTGGAAAAGTAGTGTGCTATATAAATTAAGAAACAAATACAAAAATTGTTCTTCTTTGGAAGCTTTTCATGAAAAGGATTTTATTGTAAAGTGTGTTATTGTCAAACACAGACTTTGGATAATTTTTCTCCCTTATTGTTTAGTCACATATACACTCTCAGTTCAGCTATGAATTTTGATCACAGATGTTGCTTTCATATATTCAATCTAGTTATCAGAAATAATGACAGTTGACCCCTTGTGTCCATCTTTTGAAGTAAAACTTGAGCCCTGTAACCTACAAGCATCTGCTAACATAGACCCTCATGTTCCCCATGCAACAGCATAAGCTATCCATGACTTTTAATGGGTTGCCTAGAGGTAACCAATGCATCTGCCTCAGCTCACCTGTAATAAAACTGAGGTCAGGGATGTCATCCTTTAACATGGGCAGAAGCAGTCATAGTGGGGAACCTTGTATGTGAATAAACCTTGGTTTTGCTAAACTCTATATTCAATTTCTGCCCTTTCCTGTTTTAGCATCACTTGTCTCCTCCAGGTCCTCAGGCCCTTGCATTTCATGTTCAAATAGAGATAATATAACTAAATGAATGAGCTCAGTCCTGACAAGAATTTAAACACACACTCTTTCCACCACCACACCTTGAAAGAGGTGTAGAGGCAAATAAGATTATGCCAAGGGGAACAGACAGAACTGAGTTGTTCGGGCTCCCTCATACCATAGCACTCAGATTATCATATTCTAAAGCTAGTCTTAAAGCTGGCCTGTAGCCAGGCCATCAGCCACTGTTTCTTTTTTGTTTGTTTGTTTGTTTTTTGTTGTTGTTTTAATTTTTTATTGAGAAATTTATTTGTTGAACAATCATACAAATTTTAATAAAATAATACATAATATATATAGATTCTGAAAATTGGATTTACCCCCAAGAGTGTCCCCCCAATTACCCACCCTTATCCCTCCCTTCCCCTTCCCACAGCATCTCTAAAAAACGTATTAGGTTGTGTAACATTACATGATATCTGGATTTAACACCTGATGTTAGACCACTTCTCTTAATGGCCAGGGTCTAGTTCCAGCCTCCACAGATGAGTGAAGACATTCAGTCCTTGGTTTTCTGGGTTATGCTGATTTCACTCAGCATAATTTCTTCCATAGCCATCCATTTACCTTCAAAGGTTGCAGTATCATTGTTTCTAATTGCTGTGTAACAGCCACTGTTTCTTAATTCAAATCTCCATGCCCTCAGTGCTGGCCCTAGGTTAGGAAGCATATTACCTTCTGTAGGAGGTAACGTCTCCTTTCCGTCCATGCACGAACTACTCGAATCTGGAAAATATTTATAGAAGAGTAAATGAAATCAATTTTTATTCTGAAATATATGGAACCATTATTTCTACACAAAGTCTCATTCAACATGAGAGGCAATCAGGTAACCATAACTGAAATTACACAAAAATCATTGCAAAATAGAAATTAGAAGTTATGCCATCTAAGAACATAAATATGTTCATATCTTGAAAATTATATTTGTAAGGCATTAATAATTTCCCACTATGAGAGTCCTAATTTTATCAACCATTTTATACAAGGTAATCCCATCTCTAGCCGGGGGAATTAGTCCAGTGTAGGCAGTTCACACGAGCTGATGTTGTTAACTCTTCTCCTTATGTCGCTCCCTAATTAAAATCGTTTGATCCAACGGTGGGACCCTCACCCAGATGGAGAAGGCAGAACGTTTTCTCATGGATTTTAGAATCAGAATTGAGAAGAATGCATCCATTCCTCTTTCCCTATTTTTCCTAATTTAAAAGAGGAAGGTGGATTGGAAATGATGCAGAATCAGGTACGGAGGTATAGAGATGGAAGTCTTTACCTATTTCAACTTCCTAATTTCATAGTTGCAAAGACCCACATGCATTTGCTCCCTTGGTGATATAGAATTTGCACCTTCAAAATAGTCCTAAACACTTTCATACATTGTTACTGAAAAGTTGATTTATTGTGTCATTTTTAAAAACAAAAAAGGTTCAGGAGTGGGAAATTTGAATTATTTTGTTGTTATAAGTCATACTAACCAGGAAGTAAAGAATGTTTTATGAAAGTATGTTTAGGTTAGTTGTAAATGAGTGTTATAAATTCTAGGGCAACTACTAAAAGTAAAAATATTGGGAGAAAGGAGACAGATGGTGTTATTAAAAATGCTCCACCAAAACCATAAAAGGCTGCATCATGTAGTATGCTGCCTTTAGGTCCTTTGGATCTATAACAAAGAGTGAGATAACTTGGTCAAATGGTGGACTCATTCCTAATTTTTTGAAGAATCTCCATACTACTTTCCAGAGTGGTTTGCCAGTTTCCAGTTCCACTAATAATGTGTAAGTGTACCCTTTTCCCCACATATCCACCAACATTTATTATTTGTATTCTTGATTTTTGCCATTCTAAGTGGAGTGAGGTGAAATCTCAGTGTAGTTTTAATTTGCATTTCTCTAATTGCTAGAGATGTTGAGCATTTCTTCATATACTTGTTGATCATTTGCGTTTCTTCATTTGAGAAGTGTCTGTTGAGTTCTTTTGCCCGTTTACTGATTGAGTTATTTGTTTATTTGTTTGTTTGTTTGTTTGTATTAAGTTTTTAAATTCTCTGTATATTCTGGATATTAATGCCCTGTCTGAGGTGTAGGGGGCACAGATTCTTTCCCATTCTGTAGGTTCTCTCTTTATGCTTTTATTTCATTTGCTGTGAAGAATCTTTTCAATCTGATGCCATCTGAATTTTTTATTTTTTATTTTATTTCTTATGCTTTAAGAGTCTTGTTGAGGAAGTCAGTTCCTGTGCCAAAATGTTAGAGTGTTGGGCTTACATTTTCTTCCAGCTGTTGTAGAGTTCCTGGTCTAATTCCTAGGTCTTTGATGCATGCACTTTGAGTTGATTTTTTTGCAAGGTGAGAAATAGGGGTTAAATTTCATTCTTCTACATATAGATTTCCAGTTTTCCCAGTACCATTTTTAAAAGAGGCTATCTTTTCTCCAACATGTGTTTTGGGCACCTTTACTTGTGAGGTAACTGTACTTATGTGGCTTTCTCTCTGTGTCTTCTATTCTATTCCATTGGTCTTCATGCCTGTTTTGGTGCCAGCATCGCACTGTTTTTGTTACAATAGCTCTGTAGTCTAAGTAGAAGTCCAGTATTGTGATGCCTCTTGCTTTCCTTTTCTCACTAAGGATTGCTTTGGCTATTCTGGGTCTCTTATTTTCCAAATGAATTTCATAACTGCTTTGTCCAGTTCTGTGAAGAATGTCATTGGACATGTGATGGGAATTGCTTTGAATCAGTATAGTGTTTTCAGTAGTATGGTCATTTTGACAGTATTAATTCTGTCTATCCAGTAACATGGGGGGTATTTCCAAAGGTCTTCTTCAGTTTCTTTATTGTTTTACAGTTTTCATTGTAGAGCTCTTTCACCTATTTCATTAGATTTACTCCAAAGGCTTTTTTTGTTGTTGTTGTTGTTTGTTTGTTGAGGCTATTGTGAATGAGTGGTTTCTTTTTCAGCAGATTAATCATTGGACTAGGAACATGATTGAGTCATTAGTGTTGATCTTACATCTCCTATTTCACCGAATTTATTTATGAGCTCCAGAAGTCTTCTGGTAGAGTTTTTGGGTCTTCCAGGATCGTGTCATCAACAAACAGATAATCTGAGGTCTTCTTTGCCTATTTGTATCCCTTTAATTTCCTTATCTTGCCTGATAGTTCTGTTTAGAGTTTCAAGTACTATGCTAAATAAGAGTGGTGAAAGTGGGCTTCCTTGTATTGTTTATGGTTTTAGAGGAAACGTTTCAGTTTTTCTCCATTCAGAATAATGTTGGCCTTGTGTTTGTCATACATAGACTTTACAAAGTGGAGGTAAGTTCCTTCTCTCCCTAGTTTCTATAATGTTTTAAACATGAATGAGTGCTGTACCTTGTCAAATGAGTTTTCTGTACCTATTGAGAAGATTGTGTAATTCTTTACCTTAACTTTATTTATGTGGTGATTTATATTTATTGATTTCCATATGTTAAACCAACCTTGCATCCCTGGGATATGAAGCACACTTGATCACAGTGTATTATGTTTTTAATGTGTTTTTGTATGTGGTCTACCAATATCTTATTAAGAATTTTGCATCTATATTCATATGGGATTTTGGTCTGAAGTTTTCTTTCCTTGATGTATCTTTTTCTGGTTTTGGTATCAAGGTTATACTAGCTTCATAGAATGATTTTGGCAGTGTTCCCTCCTTCTTATTTCATGAAATAGTTTGAGGAGAATTGGTATTAGTTATTTAAAGTTCTGATAAAACTCAGCTGAGAATCTATCTGGTTCTAGGCTTTTCTTTGTTGGAAAACTTTTGATAGCTGCTTCAATTTTATTACTGGATATTGATCTATTTTAAGTTTTCTATATCCTCCTAGTTCAGTTTGGTTAGGTCATATTTCTTTAGGAATTTGTCCATATCTTTTAGATTTTCCAGCTTATTGGAGTATACATTATCAAAATAGTTTTGATGATTCTCTGGATTTCAGTAGTGTCTGTAGTGATATTTCCTTTTTTTCATTTAGGATTCTGATAGTTTGAGCTTTCTCTCTATCTTTTGGTTAGTTTGTCTAAGGGTTTATCAATTTTATGTATCCTTTCAAAAAACCAAGTATTTCTTTCATTGATATTTTGTACTATTTTTTCAATTTTAAATTCATTAATTTTGGCTCTGATTTTAATTATTTCATATCCTCTACTGAGTTTAGTATTGGTTTCTCCTTCTTTTCTAAGGCCTTGAGATATAATGTTAGATTATTTATTTGGTATCTTTCTATTCTTTTAATGTATGAGCTCAATGGTATAAACTTTCCTCTTATAACTGCCTTCATACTTTCCCAGAGATTTTGATGTTGTATCATTATTCTCATGTACTTCTAATTTTTTTAAATTTTCCCTTGATTTTTTCTGATATCCATTCATCATTTAAAATTGTATTATTTAAACTACAGGTGTTAGAGTGTTATCTATTTTTTATCTTTTTTATCACTTTTAATTGAAAACAATAATTGCACATATTTATGGGTACAATGAAATATTTCTATACATACAAGGCATAATGATTAAACTAGAGATACTAGCTTACCTAAAGCCTCATTTATCAATTCTTTATGTTAAGAACAATCAAAAGTTTTTTCTTTTAGCTCTTCTAAAATATACAATAAGAATATCAAAACTTTTTCCTACTATCTAACTGTATTTTTGTACTCAGTAATCATGCTCTTTCTATCCCTTCTTTCTCCCTACTCTTCAGAAGCTCTGATAATCTCTATAATACTCTCCATTTCTTTGAAATCAACTTTTTTGGCTTCTATAGAACATGAGCATTTGTCTTTCTGTGTCTGGATTATTCACATAACTGTGTCCTCTGGTTACATCCACGTTGCTGCAAAAAAATTCATTTTTTCTTATATTATTGAACCAAAAAGAACAAAGCAATAGGACAGAACTTTTGCAAGGGCATAGAGGAGGAAAACACCATGAAGTGTTTGGGAATCGTAAGCAGTACAGTCTTGTTGAAAAGTAAAATTCAAAATGGGGATAGTTCAGATACAACTATCAGATTCCTTGAATGTGCTGATGAAGGGCAATTATACAGCTTGTGCAAACACACTGCCAGTTGCAGGAAACCAGAAACTGTGAAGTGCCAGAAGGGCCCACAGTTAGCTTGGATATCCTAGAACTGTTGAGTCCCAGCTCTGTGCTTTGAGTAAGCTTCTTAGCCTCCAAGAGCCTAAGTTTAAAAAATAACAGAATAAGTGTATCTGCTTCATCGATTTGCAGTGAGGATTAATTGAAAAGGCCTGAAAATACTAGGTTAGTATTACCATCATCATTGTATTATTATTCTTTTTATACTATCACAGTGCTTTTTTTTATTAGAAGTATATAGAGATACAATTGAGGGGGAAACATTATCAAACCAACAGTAATCAATGTATATATACTTTGTTATCCAGGGGTAATGCCAACACATGGATGACCACCCTGGGTTTCACCTGTTGCAGTTTCTCCCAGAAGAACTCATGCGTTAAATGGGTATCTCTTGGAGAAATGACATCGGCTTCTGGGATGGTTCCCCCATATTCCCATTCTCCAGTCTCCTATGAGTTCTTCATACACCCTCCTCCTTCCCCATTACCCTCCCTATACCTCCAAGTATCCTAGGGAGCCATCCCTCTATTACTCTGAGAGTCATTCAATTTCAAGTATTGTTAGGTTAGCCGTCTACCCTACTGCTTCCCCATATATTCCAGCAACCACAGATGAGAGAAACCATTCGGCTCTTGAGTCTCTGAGATTGGGATACTTCACTAAGCATAATTCTTTCCATCTCCATCCATTTGATATCAAAAGCCATAATATCATCTAATCTGATACAAAAACACATTAAAAAGATAATTCATTATGATCAAGTGGGCTTCATTCCAGGAAAACAAGGCTGGTTCAATATACGCCAATCAATAAATGTAATTCACCACATAAACAGAATTAAAAACAAAAATCATATAATCATCTCTATTGATGCAGAGAAGGCATTTGATAAAATTCAACACCACTTTATGCTCAAAACTTTGGAAAAGATAGGGATCAAGGGAAGAAACTTTAATTATATCAGATCCATTTATGACAGACCCATAGCCAACATTATCCTCAATGGAGAAAAACTGAAAGCATTTCCACTGAATTCAGGTATGAGACAAGGCTATCCACTATCCCCACTCTTGTTCAATATAGTCCTTGAAACCCTTTCCTGATCTATCAGGCAAGACAAGGAGGAAATCAAAGGTATTTGTATAGGAAAAGAGGAAATTAAGTTATCTTTATTTGCAGACGACATGATTTTATACCTAGAAGAACCAATAACATCAGCCAGAAAACTCCTAGAGCTTATAGGTGATTTTAGCAAAGTAGCTGGCTACAAGATCAACTCCAGCAAATCACTAGCTTTTCTTTACTCCAGCAACAAATCCGCAGAAGAAGAAATCAGGAAATCTCTCCCATTCACCATCTCCTCCAAAAAATAAAATACTTGGGCATTAACCTTACAAAGGATGTTAAGGACCTCCACAAAGAAAACTA
>PVKS010028608.1:0-26258 GCA_004027875.1 Aplodontia rufa
AGGTAAAAACATTCTGGTGAACCCATGTTTCTGTTTACCTAGATTTTTCAAATTCTTCTAATTATTTTTATTACCTATATGTGTATTTTTATACATATTTTATACATAAAATAGCATAATATACATATATAATATATACATACATATATTGTATATACAATTATTGTCAAAAAAATAAAATAAAATAAAATAAAAATAAAATAAAATCTTTACAGATTTTATTCTTCAGTTTCTCTCCAACTCCAAGACTCTTACTCAACTCTATGTGCAAAAGTAGCAGGTATCTGTCTATTCTTTCCATTTTCCTTCATTTCTCACCTAACTGTAATCTGATGAAATTAGGTTTTCTGCTATTAGTCTTGGTATTCCATGATACATTTTGTCTGTCTTATTCACTAGTATAATCAACAGGTATGTGAACGTGCCTGTCATATAGTAAATGTCCCTTTACATTTGCTGTTATGAATGATCCTAGAATTTAAATTGTATACACATAAGCTTGTCCAGAACATTTGGAATCAGAAAGAAAAAATGTGGAATTTTGTGAATATATCTGTGTTTTTTTTTTCAGCATTCCTAAAGCCACTGCCATAGGCTGTGAAAATTCCTCACAGTATTGAATAAACTTTATTTTTCAACTAAGCGAGATATTTTGGTATGGAAGAAATGTAGTTGTAAAATGTACGATAGCAGCTAAAAAGTTTTATTTTCTTTTTTTTTAAGATGAATCCAACTGTGTGTAACTTTTTTTTTTAATTAGAAGTATATAGACATACAATTGAGGGGGAAACATTATCAAACCAACAGTAATCAATGTATATATACTTTTTCTTAATACAGTCATCATAATAATTTTTAATGACTTTGCATTTATATCATACCAAACATTTTTCTCTGTTTTTTTCTAAGAAGCAAACGATTGGTTTATACACTTTGTTAGATTGGCACTATCATTACCCACATTTTGCAAATGAGAGAATGGAGGTATGACAATGTTTGCTTCCTATCCAAAGTCACACAGTTAATAGAAGCAGAAGATATAATTCAAACCTGTTGTCTCATCATAACTTCAACATACATTAAAAAATCAGTTTGGAAAATGGAAAATCTGTTTACAACTTATCAAGCCTCTAAGAAGCATTAGGTCAAAATTCAATATCTTGTTTCTTCTGAGAAAATAGAGAAAATAGCTGCTGCATACCTCAGAATATATTTTGAAACATTAAGAATATAATGTAGGATTATGTTATACACAACATGGTATTAACTGTTGGTTTATTGTGCTGCTTTTTGAAAATTGAGACAAATTGGCAGCGTTAATCACTTTTCAGATAATCAAAAATGCCAACATTAAAAATATAAAATACAGATGTATCTCAACTTATTATAGGGTCATATCATGATGAACTCATCATAAATTGAAAACATGATTAAGTTGAAAATGTATTTGTTATAAAAAACTATAGTTTGGCCTTGAGGTATCCCCCAATAGCTTATATGTGAAATGATTGGGTTAGAAAGGCCTTAATCAGTGAGTTAATCCCCTGCTAGGGATGGGTGGTAACCAAAGTCAGGTAGGACAAGATAGGAGGAGGTAAGTCATTGAGGGGGTCAGAGGGCATGTGTTTTCGTTATATATTTTGTATCTAGGCAATGGAGCATCTCTTCCACCACTTCCTGACTCCAAGGCCATGAGCTGCTTTCCTCCACCACACCTTTCCACCAGATGTTCTATCTCACCTCAAGCCCCAATGAACAGAGCTAGCCTTCTGTGGACTGAGAACTCTGTAAGCACCCAAATAAACTTTCCTCCTCTTAATTGTTCTTGTCAGGTCTTTGAGTCACAGCAGTGAAAAGCTGACTAAAACAATATTTAGTACTTCTACCTACCCAAATAGCATAGGTTGGTGGCACAGAATACTGTAGACTCTTGGTTGTTTACCCAAGTCATGATGTGGTTGATTGGGATCTGTGCTCATTGTCATGGTCCAGAATAAATAACATCGGAAAGAATAGCCCACCATTTATTGCTAGCCTGGGAAAGAGCAAATCTTGAAGTACAATTCTTACTGAATATCTATCACGTTCCCAGCATTGTAAAATTGAAAAATCATAAGTTCAGTCTTACCTCATGGATATTCTTTTTGAATATAGCCACAAAATAAGAAATTATTTTTCTATAAATAAAAACAGAAATTACACTAGATTTTGAAAATTTTAGATAGTTAAATAAGTTTGTGGAAAATTTCATTACTAAGATTGCAAATTAATGTGTGAACTGACTAGCTACCATTTATGTATCTTCTATGTTAATTATTTAAGGTAGAACTGTATTATATTCTGTATTAAGTGCTCATGAATTCATTATGCAAATTTTAAATAAAAAAACTATAATATATTCATGAAGTATTTTGTACCATGAATCGGACATTATGTGTTTGAAAAGACTGGTGAGATTATTCATATAATACATATTCAATTGTTTTTGCCTTGGAAAAATAGAAAAAAGGTGATGCTTGTTTAATAAGACTATCATAATGGCTTTTTCCCAAAAAAATTAAATTGTAATTATCTTTAAATGAAATTACTGATTTAAAATAATCTACATATTCTTAAGGCCTTTTTAGGCATCAGCAAGCTTTATTCTCTCCTATAACTATCATGCTGCTTGGGTTTGTTTTCATTATGTAGAGAATTTGACCCATTTAGCACACTTGATTAGCATCCAGCTGTCTGAGACATTATTTTAGCAGAAAAATGTTTGGCAAAATAAGACAGAAAAGGAATCAATATGTATTGAACATCTGTAGATATTCCAACACTTAACTTACTTATTTAATTGAATCCTAATAAAACCTTAGGTAAATATTATTAACCCTTATTTGTAGTAGCAATTGTAGCTTGGAAAGGTTAAGTGATACTTAGTCATTCATTAAGAATTTCTTGAGTGCCAACTATATATAATCAAATATTCCTTACTCCAGATGCTTGAAATACATTGCTAAATGAAAATAAAAATTACTGTATGTTTTAAGTACATTATGATGTGCTTTGTAAGAGGCAGGGTCAATACTAAATGTGAAGATAAGAAAATCCATTATGCCATGGCACACTGTCTTTCTTTCCCATGTGACCTTTTTTTGGTGTATATATGTGTGTACACACGTGTGTGCTTATAATGAACATATGTATGTATGCATATATATACACATAGTAATGAATTAATATATTTCCTTTATGACAGAAAAACTCTTATGCAACTTAAATTTTCCATAAAAGCACACATGAAAACAAAGAAAGGGAACAATTAATCACCATTTATTTGTGCCAAATACTTTGCTATGAGCTTATTGGCAAACAATGTTTACAAGATCTGTTTTATGGCATTCATAGTCTATAAAGAAATCAAAGCAGTCATTAAATCCTGGACTTATTCCATCATTTTTCTCTACCTTGAGTTTTCCTTTGCAATCTTAAGAAGAATGTTGATATTAATCATAAGTATAGGCTTTTTTCTTCATTTTTCAGTCAGAAAGATATGAGATTAAGGAGGAAGAGTGACAGATTGCAGTGGGGGATGGAGGAAAAACGTGAAGAGAGTGAGAAAGAACCTTCACTCTTGAATATGATTTTTTGCATTCAAAGTCCTTTTATATAATTTTAGGCCACATGCAACCTAGAGAAGTAACTATGTTTAGAAGTCTTTAAACATGCCTGTTTTAAGACTACCACATTACTTAGGATATTCATGGCTATCTCTTGGATGATGGTTTCTTATCTCTTGGATGATGGTTTCTTAACATCAATATTATTGATATTTTGAGCCAGATGATTCCTGTGCTCTGTAGTTTTATTAGCATCTGAGACCTCTAACCATTAGGTACCAGTAACCCTCCTAAGTTATGATAAACAGAAAGGTCTTCAGACATTGCTCAATATTTCCTAGATGGCAAAATCATGTTTGGTAGAGAACCACTGGTATTAGCTTAACTCATAGATAGGGATGGGGAAGGTGGAAAGGGAGGTAGCAATCAGCTACAATATCAATATCAAATTTATTATTCCTATAGTAGAGATAAAGAAACTGAGACTCAAATAGATAAAGAAACTTATTTGTGTTCCCATAGCTAGTATTATGGTTTGAATATTAGGTGTCTCCCAAAAGCTCGTGTGTTATACATTGGGAGAAGGTTTAGTGGGGACTCGATTACAAAAGCCTTAACCTAATCAATGCATTAATCCACTGATAGGGATTAATTGGGTGGTAATTGAAGGCAGGTAGGATGTGAATCAACCCAGGTGGGTTATTGAAGGCATGTCTTTGGAATTTATATTTTGTCCCTCTTAGTGGAGTAGTCTCTCTCTCTGTCTCTGCTTCTTGGTGGCCATGTTCTGAACTGTTCTCTGGCACACTCTTCTGTCTCACCCTGACCTCTGAGGACTGAGCTACTATCTACAGACTGAAACGTCTAAAACCATGAGGCAACTTTGCAAGGCTTTATGTAACATAGCAAGACTCTGTTTCAAAAGAAAAAAAAAAAAACAGAAATGGGCTGAGGCTGTGACTCTTAAGCAACCCAGGGTACAATAAATTAAAAGTTAAAATAATTAAATTTTTTTTTCCTTCTCTGCTTCATTCTTGTCAGTTTTTTTTTTAACAGCAGTGAAAAAGCTGAGAGAGTACTGCAAGAAGAAATGAAAATAATTTTAGTGCTGTCTTGGATAACTTTATCCAAGGCAAGATGTGCCATCAATTATGATAATTGATTGATGCTATCCAGTCAACCTTAAGATTTTATTGACAGATTGTGAACACAAAATTAATGAGTATTAAGTTGTGGATAAAAAACGGCTCTGATAATATTGTGGAGATTAAATTAGCAATTTCCTGATCATAGTGTACTTCATACACTTCAGCCATTTCACCAAATATAGATTTGTCTTTACCAAACTATGCCTTCGAAGTCTGAGACTATATATTTAAAAGTTCAGCAAAATTAACAGAGTTCTCGGGGTTTTTTCTTGATGTTCTTTTCCATACATCAACTCAAAGAAGGTATAGCAGACATGCCCTGCCCTTTGGTTTCTTGGGGTGACCATTAGCCATCAGGACTCTATTGTTCTCTGGTTTGGGCAGTGCACTGCAGGACATAGGGCTCACGGTTTCTCAGCTTCAGGATAATTGCCCCTAGAAAGCTGCTTTACAACATTGGTTTTGAAAAGAAAGTCAAGTTCAGAGAGATTTAGAAAATAAGGCTATTAAAAAGCAATATATATAAGAGATTGCAACATTAGAAATTGCAATAGAAAGGGAAGAATATATATACCCACAATATTTGCTTTGAAACCTGATTGGCATAATAAACTGAAAAATAGAATTCCAGGAACAAGAAGTATTTTCAAGAGCAGGAAGGTTCTAGAATGCACAGGGATTAATTTATAGATAGACCTCAAGATACCCTGCCTGTTTCATGTCAAAACTGTTTATTGAACTGTTTCCTTAATTTTAAGCTAATACTGTAGTTAAAATTATGCTGTTCTACAAATATTTATATATTTGACTAAATTTTGAATTGGTTATGCCAGTGTAAGTTTACATTAGAGTGACCTGACTGAATTTAGCCCCATTTGATAGCTGATTTTCTCTAATTTTTGCATTTAAAAAAGGAAATAACCATTTTAGAGTGTGAATTTTTTTTCTCTTTACACAGTGAATTATTTTCTAAGATAAGGCCCATTAGCTAATTTACAGAATCAAAGTATGTGGATATTTAATATTCCTATTGGGTGTTGTTTCCTTTGTTTCCTAAAAAAATCTACTATTTTCACACGAGATATTTATGTACATCAGTTAATTTCCAATCCTGTCAAACATTAACACAATCACTTTAATTATTATATAATGTGCCAGTACTTATAGTCTACATATAATTTTGAATATATTGCATTTGTTCTAGAATTGAACACATTTCCCAAATATTCTTAAAATATTTGTATTTTTTTCATTTTTCTATTGTACGCCTATGATTTTGCATAAATGTCCCCAAAGAGAACTGCAAAAAGAAATGCAAAATTAGACCAGAAAATGTCAAGAGACAAAAAATGATCAAGTGTTTAAAATACCTATGCAAGAGAAATCATGGTGTATCCTATAGGGAGAAATTTGGATATCATTTACAAAGCTTACTAATAATTATTTAGAAATTAATTGACAATTTCTAAATTAGCTATAAAATTTGTTGTATCAAATTATAGGTTAAAGAACATCAGTTAGAGGTATCTAAGAGAAATTAGGTAAAGAGTAGGCTTTAAGAAGGGGGCAGAATATTTGTGTGTTTAATAAAGCTAAATGAAAAATTCTGGTAAAATTCCAGGAAATAAATTCATAAAAGTTGACTGACATTTTGTAGAATACAGTATTGGGAAATTTGGAATTTTTTATAAGTCCCTGAAAAGTTCTAGAAAGGTCATTTTTATCACCATAATTCTAGAGATAACTAACAATGACTCCTGTAAGTTCCTTCAGGTAATACATTGGCTTTAAGTAAATCCTTACTTCAGTAGCAAGAAAAAATTTCTGGAAGCCCTCAGAATATTTAGGGAATGTGAGTTAGGCTCTCCATTCCCCCTTCTTTGACTACTATTTTCTCTGATTAATATATAAATTGTGGCCAAAAAAAAAAAAAAACACCTCTCCTACATTGCGAGCTAAGAAAAAATAAGCAATAATTAAAAACACAGATCCAATAACTATTCTCGTGAAATAGTTCTTGCTTACACATTCAACATGTTTCAAGCAATAGTAGCCAATGCACTTGAAAAGATTTTATTATTGTTCTGGAGATGGTAAATTTCAATTTATTATAGAAAACTAAAGAGTAAGTGCTTCTTCATAGGTCACACCAGCCTGGATTTTCCAATTCTGAATCAAATTACAGAAGAAAGTTTACATGAGTTTTGGAGAACTACTAAAATATCTTGTAAAGAAAGTAAATCTGTATACTTTAATACTTTAACAAGGCAATATTTCATTAGTTTTTTTTCTTATTGTGATTTCTGATATGATATCTTATAATAAAAAGATGCTTTCAAAATTATACTCAGGTTGGAATGTGATTAATGTTAAAAAGTACAAGGGAGGGTAATTGGGGGGGCACTCCTGGGGATAATTAAAATATCCAGAATATTTACACATTTTATACACATTTTATATTGTTTTGTTAAAATCTTGTAAGGTTGTTCAAAAAATAAAAAAAAAGAATATATACATCCCGATATTTACTATTAACGAGTATAATCTATTACCTTAAATTGTGTATACTTGTATACTTAGTTTTTTCTTCACTAGTAATTGTTTGATTTTTACTTTGAGCAATTCCAATATATAACCAAATGTTAAAGATCAAATGAATAAAAAATCACAGGACTAACTAAAAAAAAAAAAAAGTATATGTTTTATACAGATAACATTCTATGATTTTATTTACTTTGACAAGTAATTAATAGTATCGTTCTTTTTCCTTTATTTTGTCTGGATAATTTTGTAGATCATTTATAAATATCTCATAATCTTTAGAACAACAATTTTTTCTCATTTTTATTGATGCATTACAGTTGTAGGTAACAATGGGATTTATTGTCACATATTCATAGATGCATAAAATATAGCAATACAAGTTAATCAAAATCACCCCCAGGACCCCCACCACCTGCCTTCTCCCATCCCTAATCCCTTGTCTCTCTTTGTGGGTCATATATTTTTCCTAAAATATCCAAGTATAGTGACATAATTCTTATACCTATCAAGAACTTTTTTTATATACAAGACAATAGTATATACAGTGGCATATATAAAAATGCTTTGAACGTATCTTTCTTTAACTCAGTTCTAACGTTTCCCCTTCTTCTCCCTTCCTATCACCCCTTGTTCTTTTTTTATATATTTTTGACAATAGGATTAAACATTTTTTTTATTTTTATTTATTTATTTTTTTTAAAGAGAGAAGGACAGTGAGAGAGACAGAGAAAGAGAGAAACAACTTTATTTAGTTTTTCGCATGGCCTTAGTTGCTCCAACACTTAGTTGTGTACGTGGTGCTGGGGTTTGAACCCGGATCCTCGTGCTTGCCAGGCAAGCGCCAAAACCACTGAGCTACCGCTCCAGCCCCGATTAAACATTTTTTAAAGGCATACAGTATAACTTATTCTAATTCATTCCCCAGTATTCCCCCAACCCCTTGCCTTCCTCTTCCCTCTACTGATTTTTCTGTTGTTTATTAAATGTATTTTCCCCTTTTTGTTAGTGACTTGGTGAATTATATATTGATGAGATTCAATATGTTATATTCATATTTGGACATGAACAATTTAAAATTTTTTTTAAACTGGATAATTATATGTAAACTTCTCCCCATCATTTCCACTGTGGGAGTATTTTAAACTTTTTATCATCTTTTTATCTCTTCACTTCCTCTGATCTTGTTTTTTATGTCTTTCTATAGTTCTCTTATGATCTCTGGGTATTTCATTAATGTAATTTTTGCTTTATACTTATTACGTATAGATTTCAAAAGAGGAAAAAGTTTTGATCCTCTCAGTATAATACTCTTTCTTCATCCATTTTCATGAATCCATAGTTTTTAAAATTATTATACTTCTCTACATATTTCTGTAAATCTGTGGTTACTGTGAAATCCCGCACTTTACCCATTGTCACATTGTTGGGTATCTACAATGAAATAATTCACATTACCAACATAATATGGCCAAAATTGGACTCGTTATTCATTCTCATTAGTTGTTTGTTAGGAGACATAATTTTTGGACATCTTTACAAGGTACATGATGGTAATGCTGTACATGTATACAATGTGTAACATTTCCATCTCTTCACTTATTAATCATTTTATGTATTGGTACTTTCATACTCTTCTTGTGGGGGTTCGACCCCAACATGAGGTCCAGCTGGCTTGTAAAAGAATTGGTGGTAAACAACTCTAAGGGGTCCAGCTGGCTTGTAATTAGCAAATTGCCTGACCGCATGACTAAGCTATTTGGTCACTCATTTGTACAATTGGATAAATGTGTTTGCACTGTACCCCTATTGGTTGTTGTAATGGATAAATAGAGTAGCGACTAGTCAGGGTAGAAGCTTGGAAGAAGGAAGCAGCCCTATCCTGAAGAAAGGAAGTGTAGAAGCATGGAAGAAGCAAGCAGCAGTGAGGAGGAAAGCAGAGAAGCCTAGAGTCAGAGAAGCAGCAGCAGCAGAGACGGCGGAGAGATCAGCAGCGGTAGAAGATGCAGGCAGTAAGAGCCTTGGCTGCAGAAATAGGGACTCTGGTATGGCAATAGAAACAAGGACTCTAAATGTGAATAGCCTTGACTCAAAGAGAGGGAAGGCAGGAAGCGCCTGGAGGCCTGTAGCCACGGTAAAGGGAGAATTAAAGTGCTTGGAGAACTTTAAGACCAATGAGTCTATTTTAATCTCAGTCAAAGGTTGAATGAATGCTTTGTCCGGTTCCTGCGGCCAGGACTGGACACTCTTCTAGTCATTTTGAATGTACTATATAGATTGTTTTAATCAAAAGTTATCCTACTTTTCTAAAGAAGAACCAAAAATAATTCCTCCACTGTTTTGTTGCTCTTTACTGAACTTATTTCAGTCATTCATCATTTTGCCCTTTCCAATCTCTAGTGATGATTCCTTTCCAATTTTCTAAAAGACTGACTTAATAGGTTCCACAAGTGATTGAGAACATGTATTTATCTTGCTGTGTCTGGTTTATTTTACTTAATGATCTCGAGTTCCTTCCATGTTGCTGAAAATGGAAGGATTTCATTTTTTTAAGATATCAATTTTTTAGAGCACATGTAGACTCACAGTAAAATTGAGAGGAAAGTACAGGGATATCTCATGTACCCCCTCCTAATACATGTATAGCTTCTCCTATTACCAATATCTCCTCCTCCTTGTACTTGTAACAAGTAATAAACCTACAGTAGCACATCATAACCCCCTGAAGTCTGTATTTTACATTAGGGTTCACTCCACATTCCATATTCTTTGATTTTGGAAAAGTGTATAATTACATGAATCCACCAGTAGAGTATCATGTAGACTAGTTTCACTATACTGAGCATCCTCTTTGCTTAACCTATCCATCTTATCTTCCTTCTGACTTCTGACTACTGCTGATCATTTTAGTGTCTCCATAGTTTTCCCTTTTTCAGGATATCACATAATTGCAGTCATTCTGCATTCAGCATTTTAAGCTTCTTCTCATATTAAGTTTCCTCCATGACTTCCCATGGACTACTAGAGCCAAATAATATTTCCTTCAAAGCTAAATAATATTCCATTGTTGAGATGCAACAGAATTTATCCATTCACCTATCAGGGGCATTTTGGTTGTTTCTAAGTTTTGGATATTATGAATAAAACTGCTGTAAATATCTGTGTATAATTTTTTGTGGTCCATTTATTTATTTTTAATTGGTGCATTTTAATTACACAGAATATTGAGATTTATCATGGTATATTGGTATATGCATATGACATAATTTTATCAGTTTCACAACTAACACCTACTCTTACTCTTTCCTCCTCTCTCCCTGTGATTCCCGTCATCTACCCTATTTGTCTGCCTTACACTTTCATGATGTCCTTTTTTCCTTTCCCTTCTTTTCCCACTGGGTGCTACATATGAGAGACAACATATATTACTGTCTTTCTGAGTCTGGCTTATTTCAATCAATATGATTCTCTCCTGTTCCATTGTCCTGCATTTGACATAATTTCAGTCTTCTTTGTGAATGAATGAAATTCCATTGTGCATATCAACCACATTTTCTTTACCATTCATTTCTTGATGACACCTAGACTGATTCCATATCTTGGACTTTGTGTATTGTGCTATGATTCACATACGTCTCTAAAGCATGGTGATTTCAATGCTTTTGCATTAAAAGCAAAGAGTGATATAGTTGGGTCAAATGGCATTTTTATTTTTAATTTTTTGAGTAATCACCATACTCATATCCATACAGGCTGAACTAATTTACATTCCCACCACAGTGTGTAAGATTCCCCTGTTCCACAATTCTCACTAGCATCTTTATTTGTATTCTTGATGACTGCCATTTTGACTACAGTGAAATGGAATCACGGGGTAGTTTTAATTTGCATTTCCCTGATGCTAAGTATGTTGAATGTGTTTTATATAGTTTGTTGGTCATTTACAATTATTTTCTTCAGAAGTGCCTCTTTAATTCACTTGCCTATTTATTGATTGGGACATTGCTGTTTTAATGTGAGAGTGGAAAATATACAAAAATTTGGGTAATATTTTGGATATTATTCCTATTTAGGAAGTGTAGCTGGCAAGGATTTTGTGCCATTCTGTACTAGCTCTTTATGGTGTTAATTGTTTCCTTTGTTGGGCAGAGGCTTTTCTTAAAAAATTGACCCATTATGATTAAATGTAATAGTGGAATTATTACATAATCATACAGGCACATAGCATAATTTGTTCAACTTAATTACCCAATACCTTCTTTTCCCTCCACTCTTCCCTCCTCCACTCCCCATCATCTCCTCTACTGTGGTTTCTTCTATTTTCATGAGTCTCTCCTCCTTTTTTCCCTTCTTTCTAGCTACAGAAGCCTTTTAATTTCATATATATTTTTGGCATCTTTGTTTAGATTCAGATAACTTTATCTATATGAGTTTGTTTTTTCTATCCTGTTTTATTGTTCTATGTGTTTGTTTACATGCCTATATGATGCTGTTTTAGTTACTAGGTGTTGTGTGTAATTTCAATCAAATATTTTAATGCTCCAGCTTTACTCTTTTGTTCAGGATTATTTTTGTTATTCTGGATGTTTTGGATTTTTTCTCATAAATTTTAGAATTTTTTTCTAGTTCTGAGAAGAATATCATTGATATTTTGATGGGGATTCCATTGAATCTGTAGATCAATTCAGGTAGTATACCAATTTTAATATTAATTCTGTCAGTAATTATGGGAGTTGTGTCCATCATCTAGTGTTTTCTTCATTTTGTTCTTTCAGTATTCTTTAATTTTCATTATATGGGTCTTCTACCTCCTTGGTTTGATTTATTCCAGCGTATTTTGTTTCTTTTGAAGCTATTGTGAATGAAAGTGCTTTCCTGATTCCAAAGTGGAGTTGTTACTGGTGTATAGAAAATATATTGGCTTTGTGTTTGATTCTGTATCCTGATACTCTATTGAATTTGTTTACCAGTTGTAGAAATTTTCTGTGAGAAAGAGTCTGAAATGTACTGTTTTCCCCCTTCACAAAAGTTTTTCAAAGATTTCCTCAGTATTCTACTATAACTGTTTGGATTAAAAATAGTTCAGAATGTAAAGGACTAAAGATGTGGCTCAGTATTTAGCATGTTCCTACCATGTGTGGTACCTGGAGTAAGATTCCTAATACCCTTCCCCAAAAAGTGTTATTTCATAATCCAACTTGAAGTGGTCTATTTTAAAAAGAAAAGTATAAAATAATTTGTCCAATCACATTCTAGCACACAATAAAATTAAAGGTCGATAAATACCTTTTTTCTACTTACCAAAATTGAATTTCTGAAATGTACATATCCTCTTCCCTTTATTACATCCTATCCAGCAGATCCACTACCATGGTGCCTCTCACATATCATTTGGCCTCTCAGAATTTTTATTTTTGTTGTAAATAATGTGACAACCACTCACTGATTCTCCTGCTTTTTTCATTGTGTGTTTTAACTTTCCCCAAGACCTGAATACAAAAATTCATCCTCTTATAATCCTGCACAGCTTTGATGATTAAAACCCCTTTGCTTGAAACAGACCTGTTAGTATATATACTAAAAAGAAACGTGTAGCAGAAGTTCTGCTAATTCTCTGACATAATTCAAACTTTTTCATCCTTATCTGCTATTGACATCTAACGACTTCATTTGTTTATCCCTAAGTATGACCACAGATTTCCTCATACAGTGCCTGTTATTGTGCTTTTCTTATATCTATGGCAAAGATAGCAGTAAATAGAATTTACATTTTCATTGAAATACAAATGCTAAAATGTTGTAATATAAAATAAATGAAATACTATTTTGTTATAGATGAGAAGATATAAAAATTGACATAACATGTATTTAAGTATTATTATATATGAAAATCTATTTAGACAAACTATATTGTGATGTTAGCACTAATATTCAATAAAGGGACTATTTTGTTTGTCTATGGAAAAGTGATGATACATACCTTATCATGTGTATTTTTCAGATAGTCTGAAATATAGCAAAAGCAAATGTGTAAAATTCTCTTCCTCGTTTCAGAAATAAAGGGAAAAGTACACAATATTTCTAGGTTCTTTCTAATTACTTTTGTTCTTAAAGTAACTCATAAATCAGTCCTGAGTCCACTGAGTATGCATCCTTTCTAAAAACAAAACACTGTTTCATTGTTTGCCTGACATTGGTGGTCATGGTGTTGTTGCTTTAATATTGAAATTATAGGGGCTGGAGCAGTGGCTCAGAGGATATGGTGCTTGGCTGGCATGTGCTAATATGCAAGTTCAAACTCCACCACATGCACAACGAAGTCTCAGAGCAACAAAGGGCACATGAAAAACTAAATAAAATTGATTCTCTCTTTCTCTCTCTCTCAATGTCCCTCTCTCTTTAAAATAAATAAATAAATAAATAAAATTGAAATTTAATAGAAAATACTGAAATCATTCTATTACACAAAAACAATAAACAATAATTATAGGTGGAAATTCTTTCACATTTACTAACAAATGAAATAATTATCTATCTCCCTATTTATCATATGCCATTTTAACTACAAAAAACAAAGGTGAAATGCCATTACTTTAAAAGGGAATCTATAAGATTATCAAAGATACTTTACCTATATATAATTAAATGGATTTTTTAAAATGTTTTCTTGCAGTTTGTTTATAAAGTTGGAATATTTGCAAAAATAATTCATTCACATGGAGAGTTAATTTGATCTCAATATTATTGTTCCTATCAAAGATGGAAATTGAATTCTCCTGAGTATGCTATGTCAGTTTTACCAGGTGAAGAAAGACTAATGATGTAGTTTACTTTTCAGCAGGATGGAATGAACTAAATTTGCATCAAGGGAGAAATGATTTCTTAGCCACAGACACATGCATTTATCAGATTGTCTGTAAGTAGTTTATTCTATGTATTTATATTTTTTATTTCCATCTTGCTGTCAACTATCATTATGCCACATTTATCATTATAAAACTTAAGTGAGTGTGCACCTTCCAAGGAATGCTTGGAATTGAGGTTTGCCCACTAAATCCTTCAGCTGCTACTCTATCAAAGTCCGAAAAGATGTTCAATTTTAACTATCAAAAAATAATGCTATCTGCGTTTACTTTTACTCAAAATTGTCCTGTTGAATTTTTTGAACCATGTTTGAATGAAGATCAATATTCCAATAATTATTCTAATTTGAGTTATGTCACCCAGTTAGCATTTAATATTTACAACAAGAAAACAGGATTTAATGCACTCAAGTAGGAACTGTAAGGGGATAACACAAACATAGAAATTTACAAAGTATAAAGCAAAATACCGTGAACAAATATTTGAAGTGCTAGTTAACTATATCTGTTTATAATATGGACTTAGGAATTATAATTTTGTAGAATATCAAGAGCTCTGTATGTGTAGACAGGGTGTAGCAATACATACAGAATACTCTTTCATGATCTCTTGGGCTATAAAATGAGTACTTCTTTAATTGTGAGTGTATATGAAAGCATTTTTTCTATTGCAGTATTTTGTTCAGCATTTCTTGTAGTAAGGGCCATGAAATAATAGTGCTATGAGACATTCTGTGAAGAAAAATGAAGGCAAATATACATAAGAAATGTTACATACTTATTCCTTTCATAGAGGTTCACTGTATGGAAACAGATGCATGAATTTAGTAGAATGATTAAATTAATTTTTACTTCCATAGTACAGTAATGTAGAGCCCTAGTGTCTATATCTACATTTGTGTTTCCGTCACCTAATCACCTTATCATAGGTTCTTTGTTGTTGCTTGATTTTTAGTTTGTTTGTGGTTGTGGGGATTAAACCCAGGATCTAATGCCTGTTAGGCAAGGACTCTACCAATGAATCCTATCCTACCCCCACAGGGATTCTTTCTAATTAAGCTTCTAACCTCCGTTTTAGCTCCCTGGAAACTCTACAACTTGAAGCCAGATTTACTGATATAAAAAGCTCAGACATGCCCTATTATCTCTGAGTTCTTCAAAGCTTTTTTGTGACATCCAAGTTTCTTAATACAATAACATTATTACCTGCTGAACTTCACCTCTCATCCATCTTTACCTTTAGCTCTGCATTTCATCTACAGTTACTTGGATTTCAGTGCTTTCTTTCACTTCTGAGAAAAGCATTGCATGCATGATTGTCTCCATCAATTTAATACATTCTTCTCATTCTGTAGCCCTTAATTTGTTATGTAAACTTGAAAGCCTTCCTTGACACCCCTCCCTCTGTGTCCTTTTTTTTTTTTTTTTGCCAATATGTTTTAATGGGTCTTTGCACTTGAATGAAATAGCATTTAATCCATGGTATGTGATCATATGCTTCTTTGCAAAAGTTATAAGCCTAAAAATGGTAAGAGAAGGCCTGGCTTATTCCTTACTTTTTTCTTAGTGTTATTGCTATACCTCTTCCATAAGGTATCTTTTGGTTTATATTTCTTTCTCGATTTTTAAGATTAACAAATATGATTTTAAAATAATAAAAGATAAAGAATATTGAAAAAATAAAGGGTCAATGAAATAGAAGTCCATATTTTACAGTTAAAACAGTTACCATTGAGTTATGCTGCAGAGAATTTTAAATACCAAATGAAGAAATTGGAAAATACATTAAGCATTTATAAATAAATTTTTATAAGATTTGGACACAGATAAAACCCAATAAAATATAATGTACTAAGACTAACTTGGTCTGCTACGCAGACCTCTCTAAAAATTCATTCTTTAATTTACAATTAAATATATGATAAGAATTTCCTTTGAAATATATCTTGGAAAACTTCAAGCTACTTCACTGTTACATTCTCTGCCCTCTTATATATTTGCCAAAATTGACGTCTTTCCTTATGCTGCTTCTTGCACGTTCAAAATAAAAAATTGGGCCTGAGTCATATCTAAAGGCAACGCATTTTTCCTTGTTTTACATGAGAATTTTTCCATTCTCCAAATGGAACTAAGCTCACTGTTACCTCAGCTTCAACATAGTTTGCCTGTGCTATCATCAATAATTATTATTCAATAGAATGTGTGAGGCCCAGCTTTAATATCCAACACTGAAATATATTAGTATTATATAATAAAGACATGTTGTTCATTGGATTTGCATTTTATCCCTATAAGACTATAAGCTCTTTGAAGGCATGATGCATATAAAGATTTAAAAACAAACAAAAATCAAATAACAATATTTTTAAATATTTCAGTTTTGTCTCTGTTGAGCCTTATTGGTTTTTTGTTTTTCGTTTTTAAAGAGAGAGGGACAGTGAGAGAGACAGAGAAAGAGAGAAACAACTTTATTTAGTTTTCCACATGGCTTTAGTTGCTCCAACACTTAGTTGTGTACGTGGTGCTGGGGTTTGAACCCGGGTCCCTGTGCCTGCCAGGCAAGCACCGAAATCCCTGAGCCACCACTCTAGCCCCCCTTATTGGTTTTTAAAATATAGATGTTGTTTCTTTAATGCCTTTTCTTCCCCTCTGCTGAATTAGGCATTCCAATTAAGCCAAAATTATGCATACTTTTATAATTTGGGGAAAATATCCATTAACTGAAATTGCATTTAGTTTTGAGGTGTACATTTTACCAATCTAAGTGAGAAAGTTAAATATGTTATTAAATTAACTTTACTGCAATATGATTGGTGTCTCTAACAGCACTATATTAAATTCCCCATAAAATGACCAAGTTACTAATTGCACAGGAGAAAACAGCAAACATAATATCCAGAGAAACTGATTTTTTTTTTACATTTTCCATAAATTTCAAATATAGTCCTAGGACCACATATTCCTATAGGTCCTGTGTTTTTTGACATTGCTATAATGAATAATTAGGAACAGATTTCTGTGAGTTTTGTGAATTTCCAATTTAACTGTATATTTTATAGCAAATGTGTTTTAGTACTCTGATTGCAAACAAGCATACTGACATTATATTGAAATAAATGAGTCTGTTTCATGCTCAAAGGAGAGGTTTATTTTGTTTCCATGTACTCCTTATGGACTTGAATATATAATTCGCTTCTATTGCAAAATTTCAAGGGAATACAGACTAGCTCTGAATGTACCAGTTAGAAAGCTTTTTGCTGATAGCTTATAACAATGTTGCTCTATGTTTACATAGCTCAGAACATAAAACTTTGCTAATCTTAAACTTTATATTTATTTCAATATAATTAATTTACCTTAAATAGTACCGCTGAAGCTTAATCAGACTCCCTTCTCTTTAATATTACCATCTTGAGTCACATTTCTGAGAACATTCTCAATCTTTGTTTCCAAACTGTAGAACTTTGCAGCAACAAGATTAGGAAGGAAAAAATAAAACAAAACTCAATTCTGCTCCTCAGAAGAACTATGAAGACTGGTCAAGTCGATGTTGTTATTTACATTTTCATTATATTTACATGCTTAGATCTAAAAAGATAGTCTTTTTAAACACTATTAAAATTACATTTTAATTTTAGCAATTTTTCTATGTACCCATATGATATGTGTAACACATATTCCATCTTTATCTTATAGTTTATATACTTCATTATATAATATATATTCATTAAAACATTTCCCATCACTCCTTCATTCTAATAAATGAACATTAATGAACATCTAATGAATGAACTCCAATATTCTAATGTTGTACTATAACTGAAATTTCATTTATTTGAAATGTTTCTTATTTGAGTCCTACTCTTTGGCTAAAGAAATGCGTTCTTATCTACAAAATTATTGTTTTTGTTCAGCTTATACAGTAATCCAATAAAGAATTAAAAATCTGCATCAGTCACTAATGGAATCCCATCCTTTGTTGTCTTAGACCATAGCAGAGGCATTCAATTAATCATTCCCAATGAATGTGAATATTTGCCCTCAAAGCCCCTGTCAAGAGGAATTATGTAGAGATTCTCCAGTAGTCACTCCACAGTGGTCATGCAGACAACTGACTTTACTGTTTCCTGTACAAACAACCTCTATGCTGAGGGCTAAGACTATCTCCTAAATAACTCATTTCACCCCTTCTAAGGACAAAATATATTCTACTGAGCAATGTTTTTTCTCAATTAGAAAGTGAATGTTAATCTTTTTTTTTTCTTTCCACAATGTGAAGTAAAAATGACTTATTGATCCTGATTAACTCCTATCCCACCAGCCCAGCCTAGGATTCCTGTAGCAGGCTCCACCCTTCCACAACTCTGAGTTTCAGAGCAATCTTACATTTAACTTTGATAGTATTACTAAAAATAAATGCACACAGTTTATGATACACACATATAAACATACCTTTTATAATAGTTACTTTTATTATATACTATCATTTTAGATGGACTATTTTATTGAACCCTCAAATTGAACCTGCAAACTAAACATTGGTTCCTTCATTGTAAGAGCAAAAAGAATCACAGTCTGTACTTCCTAAAGTTATACAAATCTAGGCAATCTATTTAATTCCAATAACATAGTTCTCCCCTCCCTATTTTCTCTCAGAAACTAGATGCATGTTAAAGAACACTTAAAATCAATAATCATAATAAAGAGGAGTAAAATGTATATCCAAGAAAAATTAACTGTTTTCTTGACCTTATCTTTAATACCAGATCATTCAGAGAATGAAAAGTTTAGCAAATATGGATGTATATGCAAACAAAAACAACAAAGAAGTAACTTTAAGGAAAATTTAAATGACTTTCATTTTTAAAAGTGAATGTACATATTTTTAAAGAATAATATAACTGAACATTTGTCTACATGATTACAGTTTTCATTACAATTTCCCTCAAGGTGAATTCTGTTATACTGATACTGTTGTTAGAAAATATATGAGCTAGAAAAAATGAGACACAAGTAATTTGATAGATTTCTTTAGGGAAGCTATTAAAAACCCAGATTTTCTCAAATAAATAATATAATAATATGTAAGTGATGCAAAATATGAGAAAAAACAAGGCAAGAAATTCTTAATCTCATCATCCTTTATTCTAAAAGATAGGATGAATGTTCCTTTAATTTGTTTTCCAGGGTTTTGGTTGGTTTTTCTTTATTTTTTTAAGAAAGAGAGTGACAGTGAAAAAGAGCAAGAAAGAATCAGTATTTATTTAGTTTTTCATGTGGCTTTTGTTGCTATGACACTTCATTGTGTACACGTGGTGCTGGGGTTCAAACTCATACCCTCAGGCAAGCACTGTAACCACTGAGCAACCATTCCAGCCACGGTTGGTTGGTTTTAATGTAAATTCCATTACCTTCAAGTGAGCTAATTTAGGTCCTTTAGCAATCTTTTTCCATTAGAATTTGTTTCCATAATTTCAAATACATGTATAAATGTTTAACTTTCCTGTGTTCCAAGATTATTTTGAAAGATTGAATGTGAATTATTAATTTTATTTAGCAAGATGAGAAACTGATTCTCAGACAAATACTATTCTTAGATAAATCAGGAAGACAGTGTAAATTAACCAATGTATAATGAAATTTATGTTAATGTTATGACTCAACAAATTGACAATTGTGAAGAATTAACACTAGTAAAATCAAAATACAGATTAGTTAAATTATATGCATTTAAAGATTGTTTTCTATTTGTGTGTATGTGTGTGTTTGTGTGAGAAAGAGATGGAGAGAGAGGGAGAGGGAGGGGACAGGGACAGAGACAGACAGAATCAGGGTGACAGAGACAGACAGAATCAGGGTGACAGAGACAGAGGGAAAGACAGATAAAACAGAATTTTTCTTTTTGGCATTTTACTATAACATTTGAGCAACTGGTTAAATGCTAAAATAAAATTCTGAAATTGAGTGAAAGCATCTTTAATTTACCTAACCTTGAAAGAAGTCAAAGTTATAAATAATACAACATGAAAAGCAAAATATATTTCTCAATTAATAAGGGGAATATATATGACTTTAATTTTCAATTTATTTCCTGAATTTCCATGAAATTTTTATTAACATTATATATTCTAATAATGTTTACACTAACATTCAGAAACAAATTATTTCAGACATGGAAAATTTTCACAAAAATAAAAATTATATTAAATTATATAGGCAAATAGTATATGCATATACAGGGATATAAGAATATGCATATATGTGAATACACATGCATATACACACAAAAGTTTTTTGTTTCAATTTGGCTGTCTGTCACTAGGAAAGATTTACTGTTTCCCAAATTGTTCATGATTGTGCACACCCATGTTTGTGTGGACATGCAGTCAACCAAGCACAATTGGTGATCTTCTGCTCTGAACATTTGAATATTGATACTATACAAAACAGTAAAGACAATGGAATAACCTCACAACTAGATATAAAAAGTGTTCTCAGTAAATAGCTTATTTATTTGTATACATTTCATTGGAAAATAATAATTTAAAAATCACCTATGTTGTTGAGATGATCATATTCCAATTGTTCATTCGATCAGGTATTAACTAATAATCATGAGGAAAGAAATTAAGTTGTTAAGTTTTAACTTTTTCATGTGTAGTTAATATGAATGATATGTAAAGAAGACCAAATTTTGCTTAAGTTATTTTTGGTGATATAGTTGAACTTAAACATCCAAATTCATATCCATGGTCTTCTGCAATTTTATAGATATTTCTGACTTTATTTGCTTACAGTCTTCTTAGTCTCTTCTGATATTAATGGTCAGGTCATAGCTTTTTTTGTGAAGGTAATCAAGGAAGATATGTCAGTTAATGCAGATCTGTGAGTTATACAGTGCACAATCAGCCTCCTTTCAGGCTTAGACAACACTTGCTTTCGTGTCATTTGTGAGGACTGCCTCCTATTCCACAGCCTACCAGAAGTCCTTGGGCCATACACATTATTCTCCTCCACTACACTGAGTATGGCTGACTTACTCTCTCAGTGATAAATGAGCACAAATGCACGTATACATACATACATATGCTTTTTTCATACGAATTTGTGTTAAAAAATAATTTGTGGGGGCTGGTTCAGTAGTTGGAGCGCTTGCCTGGCAGATATAAGGACTTGGGTTCAAACCCCAGCACCATATACAAAACTAAGTATCCAAGAAACAAAGCCCAGATAAAAATAAATAAATAAAATTTATTCTCTTTCTTTTTTTCTCTCTCTCACTCTCAAAAAAAATTTTAGCCTTTATCACATCAAATGGATATTTTACTAATTAGTATGGCTGATATTTTCAAGATTCATAATAGCATACAAAGTTTCCCTGCTATTCAGCCACTGCCATTTTCATTCAACAGTGCTGCTTCAACAACATACCATTATCAATCTATCTAAACAGTAATTTTTATCATTTTCTGGCTAAAATCTCCTGAAATCATTTCATAATTTTTCCCTAAGATACAGGCTACTTATTAATTCTGTTTTTGAAACTAGTTATGAAATACATGTGGTATTTTTGGAACTAAGAGTTAGCATGCTGAAAGATACCAATAACCACAGTAATTTTCCATAATCCATATTGTCAACAGACATTCCAGGATCTAAATACTGTACCATCTACCATTTTAAACTGACCTTTCTTTTGTGATCTTGATGATGTCAAGAAATTCAATTTTAATGGAACAAAAAATACTTGCTTAAAAACACAGAAATTGATTTCCTTGCTATTTCTGTCATATTAAGTCCTCGAGGATCTTTCTTTGCCACTGATACTCTATGATATCAAACAAATTGGTGATAATAATTTCATGATCAATAAGTGAGAAAAATTCTATAAGGCACAGATTATATTGGTTAAATATTGCTATACTGACAGAGATATTAAAAATATTGAGCTAATACTTCATGGCATTAAAAGTTGTATTGGTTTAATATTCATTTCTCTATTATTAACATTTTATTATGATGTAACAAGCTTATGTAAATTTTATTTTACATTATTAGACATTCCCTTTTTACTTATCAAAGAATAAAATTAAAATGGGTGATCAACAAAGGGAAAATATCAGTAGAGCTTGAGAATTCTATGTGGATGTGTGTTGTAGATCTGGGAGTGCTGATGAAATTCTGAAGTAATCTCCATACATTGTTGGCCATGTTTTTGTGTCTGTCAACCACAAAAACTGTTAACATTGTTTTAAAGATTACTTTTTCCTACAGTTTTAACCAGTGTGATAGCTTTGTGAGAAATAGTAAGTCTGATGGTCCATCTTCAGAATGTAGTCTTTAAAAAAAAAGAGACAGACAGTGAGAGAGATAGATAGAATCAATATTATTTAGTTTTTCATGTGGCTTTTGTTGCTCCTAGACTTCATTGTGTATGTGATGCTGGGATTTGAACTTGTGGACTCAACCATGCCAAGCAAGTACTGCTGAGCCACAGCTCCAGCTCCCAGAATATAGTCTTAACTTAAGGTTTGCATATAAAAGGAAGCCATCTAAGGTTGGGAACCATGTGGTCACAGAAAATCGGTTTTTAAACACCTTATCAAATATCCCATTACACCCATACTTCTTTTTAGTATCTACCCCAATTTTATATTAGTCAATCGTGCAGATTGTACCCCTGAGCTCCTTCTATCATAGTGACAGATAGCATTGCATCAGGTTGGAAATAAAAGCAGGCAGACTTACTGCACAAGTGTGCTTGCTCATCACATCCCCTTTGTGAGTGCATCCTCGAATGGGAGTAAAGTCTGTCTTGCTCACTCACCTCTTACCACCTATTTGTTTTATTGCATGCTTGGTATTTCTAACAGCTTCAATGTTATTATGGTGGTTAGCTAAGAGGGAACATTCTGTGTATCACTAAGGAATCGAATAGATCAGACCATGTGCGACCCAGTATCCCATCATTCCTGGAGTTTGTAGGTGGAAGGGAACCAAAAGAAATCACTGGCGCTTCTTTATAAGATCATGTTCTGGTTTCTTTCTGTTTTCCTGAGATTTAAAGGTAAGTAGACACTCTTTCTAAAGGTCTGCCCAAAAAAAGTTTCTAAACTTGGAACTAATTTTATTTTAACATTTATTCAAGAATATCTATCTAGCAATTCCTACATCCAGTCTGGTACAAGTTTAGCAAAGCTTCTCTTTTGAGGTTTTGGTAGACTGTGCTGCATTTTCTGCTTGTCTCTTCCCTTCTCTAGGGAGTAATATTAATTCCTCAGGCCAGTCTTTTCCACATGACTTGGAAGACCTTTCAAGTATGAATAGCTGTACTTCACCACACTAATGGACTCAGGGACTATGTGATTGACTTTAGTAAATTGAGTGTAAGCATAAGTGATATGTGAGTTGCATTTCAGTAGATTAAGAACTGATTCATGGTTTGTCAAAATTCTTTTTTTCTTTTTTTATGAGGATTAGAAAATTTCCTTATAGAGGTAGCACCCAACAGAGTGAGCCCCAAAATGAAGATGCTATGGAGCATAGCTTCAAACAACACACTGTAAACAGGACTTTTTGAACTGCCACAAAATGTGTTCTTAACTATTTCATTAAGATGCAATATTAAATACCATATTCAAATATATAATAGGTAATATTAATTTCTTGAAATTTTACAATGCATGCTAACATCAAACTTGGAAATTTGTTAAGCACTACAAATACCAGTAGGATTTTGTTGTTGTTATTTAATGATGAGTTTCTACTTTTTTGTAGTTCCCAGTACAGATAAATTTGGAATGATATTAGTTCAGAATAATGATAACAGATTTGGTGAAAGTATAATTTCAAAAGAAAGAAACTTCTGTCTCCTAAATCAAAGCTAAAGTAATCAAGAAATCAGTATCCTGCAAATTACAAGGTTGATGATTTTTTCATGGTAGCTATTATATTTATAAAAAGCCTAATTATACCTGAGATCATTCTTAAGGATTATTCTTGGAAAATGGTACATTTTGATAAATACTAAGTTATTTTGGTGTTCTAAAATTACCATAATTTTGCAGTATTGCAAAGCATTTCCTTTTCTAAAGACAAAACATTAAGAAAAAATAAAATTTTATGTGCTAATAGTTCTTAGATATTTTTTGAAGTAGAACATGAGTTTAATATTATGTTGAAATTAAATGTTAAACATACAGCATCAAATACTATAGTAAAATTGGAAGTTATTTGAGTCATTTCTAGAATTCTACCCAAACTGAAAGAAGAGAGAAAAACAAAAACAGCAACAATAACAATTACAAACAAAATAAAATAAAACTGTACTTTCAAATTATCAGATTTTTTTATCATATACATGCTTTGATTGTAAAGATTTAATAAAGTGTGATCAGAAGCGCCATCTTTAGAGCCGTGTATACAGGTGTTAAATCTCAATGCTGCCATTTTAATGTGTCTGTAGCTTTGAGAGAATTACTTAACCATATTGTGTATACTTCTTTTCTGAAAAAGGGACAGTAATTCTCTCTTACAATTGTGATATCATTTGATCTAATCACAAATAATTTGAGAATGTAGATTGTACATTGGAAACATTAAAAAAATTCTTATAATCCTAAGGATTACCAATACATCATTGTCTCTATTATGATTCTTTAATACAACTTTGCCTTAAGCTTTGAATGGGATATGTTGTCATTTCTTTATCCTGATTTTGATAAATAAATGAACTTGGACAGAAAGAAAAATAATATTATTATCCTGGCATTAAATATCATTTATTTTCCACATTTTAAAGAAAATACATTATATAAATACAATTCTATAATACTTTCAAATTGTCCTAAAGAGTTGTCTGACATAACAGCAAAGTCTAATATAGATTATTGGAATACTCACATATCAGTTATGATTTAGGCTTAAAAATCAAATATAGGTTTGTAATTATATTCAACTCATATAGATTATACATTTACTTATACTTTTCTTAATCAAGTACAAAAAAATTTACAACACACTCCTAAGTGGGTAATAGTTGACTGCATGAGTATACATACAGACATACAGTACTGTGGCATTTATTGGTCGTAGAGAATACTTAGGTTCTCATCTTCCATTCACCTCTGACTGGCCTATTGACTTAGGTAAATACTCAAAAATTTGGTGCCTCAGTCTCTTAAATAATGTAAAAACCTACTAGATATGATTTTTTTTTTTTAAGAAAGAGAGGGACAGTGAGAGAGAGAGAGAGAATTTTATTTAGTTTTTCATGTTGCTTCATTGCTCTAATACTTCCTTGTGTATGTGGTGCTATGTCCTTGAATTTGCCAGGCAAGTGCCCCAACCACTGAACCACAACTCCAGACCCTAGATATGGTGGTTTTAAGAATAAAATGAAACAATGAAAATAAAATCATTGGTAGTATGGATTATGAATAGTTATGAATTCTCTTTATAGAACTTCATGAAGTAACTTTTTAGCCACACTATATTCTAGGGTAGATATGTAGCATTTGAAATGATTATTATTAGCACTTAGGTATACCAATGAAAACTTTCTGATTGAATTACTAGTTATCTAGTTACCTAAAGAAATTTATATTCAAGTGTTTCTAATTCATTTGTATATTTTCTATGGTATATCAATGACAAGAATTTGTACCTCAAATATAAATACTAGATTGCTGCTAATATGCTTATATATATTAGAGAGAGGGATAGTGAGAGAGAGAGCAAAAGAGAGAAGCAATTTTTATTTAGTTTTCATGTAGCTTTTTTTGTTCTGACAGTACATGAGGTACTGGGGTTTGAACCTGTGTCCTTGCACATGCCAGGCAAGCACTGTAACCACTGAGTCACTGCTCCAGCCCCTGCTTATATATTTTTAATATTTAGAAAGTACATGGTAAAAATGTCATAGCTTTTAATAGAGAAGACAGTTTTGAAATATGAACATCTAAAATACATTTAATAGTTTTTGCATTTTTTAACACTAGAAATACTTTAAAGTAAGGATTACTCCTCCAATAATACCATTATAAGCCAGAAATTACTTGTTTAGTTTATACACACACACACACACACACACACACACACAC
>PVKS010028609.1:0-26248 GCA_004027875.1 Aplodontia rufa
GCCACATGAAAAACTAAATAAAATTGTTTCTCTCTTACTCTCTCTCTCACTAGCCTTCTCTATTAAAAGAAAAGAAAAGAAACAACTATCTCAGTCTCCTGTAGAGTTCATAACATTTGTTCAAACTTCCTGATTAACAAGAGCCAAATGGAGCATGCCTTACAAATAATGGATCAAAATCAAGATGTGGCATATTGACATCATCATTACTTTAAAAGAATGTCTACACAGGGAGCTAGAAAAGTGAGTCAGTTGTTATTAACAGTAGTGTTTTTATACAATATTTTTAACAGTGAAATTTAGAGGCATTTATATGTATATATGTCACATTTACACATATTTTTCTAAATAAATATTGCCATTACAAATAAAAGTTTATATTAATAATCCATTCTTAATGACCCTCCCCAATATGCTTCTTAAATCTTCACTATTTTTATCTTGAGATTGCTCTGTATTTCAATAACAAAATGTGTGTTTCTTGTATGTGTAGCTAAGCACTCTCCTTTCCTGATGTAAGGCTGTCCTCAGATTTCAGTATTTTTCTCTTCTGTCAAGGTAGCTCTGCTGATTTTCCTAAATGTCACAATATTCATGGTTTTATTATTTCTGTTACATAATAAAAATTATTCTTTCCCTGTGCACCTTTGTCCTTCCTTATGGCAGACTGAGTCTTCTTTTCTGCTGTCTTTATGATTTAGCTGGTATTAAGAGACAAAGTCACCATAATCAGCACTACAGTAGTTCAGCTTTTCAAGATTTTAAGATTTTTTGAACAATTCTGAGGTGGGCACATAATACTGTTTATGACATCAAATACATGTACAGAAAATTAAGTGGACACGTTTAAAATCAGAAGACTATTCTGTGACACAATTCACTCTTTCTTACCTTCAATGTTCTTCCAGGTGCATTTGCTGGCGTGTGGTTTTAGAAACAGTGTTTTACATTCCATCACTAACTGTAAATGGTACAGCAGGACATAAATTTACTTTGCTCCTACATCAGCCTTCAAATATATGCCTTCAGAATATCCTATTTTTAATTTAAAATATCAGGATGGAAAGTGTCAAAGGATTACAAAAAATGAGAACATGCTATTGGAGTGCTCCGACACACATGCATTAGTAGCATTTCTAAGTTATTTGGATTTAACTTGAAAATGCAAGCTGAGTATAGTTCTAATTTCACGAGATTTGAAGTAATACAGGACCCTAAATAAAATGGAATTCATTCTGTTATAATAGCTGCTATCTGCTGAGCGCTTATTATGCATCTACTGCTATCCTGTAGGCTCCACGTGCATTTTACTTGTTTCCACATGTTTAGAACTTAGTGGTATTTTAATCTTCTTAAAGATGAGGAATCTGAATTCAAGAAAGGTTTTGAAACTAGCCATGTGTACTCACCTGTCTTTGATAGATCCATGCACTGGTAGCCAAACTACAGCACCCACATTTTTGAACCTTATATCACAATTTTAAATCCTTTCTGATAAATACAAAGATTTGAATTAGAAATCTCACCATTTAGCAACTCCTTTAAAATTATGGTGTTGCTAACCACTTATTCTCTGTGGAGAAAAGTCCATTTGGTGATGGTCAAAATGGGATGCTTACATACAATTCTTCCTTCTATATCTAAGAGAGAAAGGAAGAGCATCTCTTGCAGCTGAGGTGTTCCTACTGTCTCTGAATTGCTTTCCTCAACATGGTCTCAACAGGAAGAAAAGAAACAACAAGGTATCCTCCTAGATGTCCAACTGAATTTAAAGAGATTTAGTGAGACATCATGGACCAGTAGAATTGCTGTCCCCTAGGGTTTGGATGTTTGCCATTATATGGTTTTCCAAGACACAATTTCATGCAGTATTTGTTTGTAAAACTTTTATGTTCCTGAGCAATTAGAGTGTTTTTGTTTGAATATTTTCAGTTTGTTCACTTTTTATCCTTTCTCTTTTCAACTGCTTCTGGGTTTGAACATATTTTTTCTTTCCTTCATGTCATGAATAGAACATGGTATATTCAGGGAGGGTATATAGGATTCTTTATAAGTGGCAATGGGTACTTGTTAAAGCATATTTTCTGCATAAATTTGCTAATATTTATGGATTAAATAAAAAATATTATATTTTCTCTCCACCTGTGATTCTGGTATCCCATGATTTTTAAAATTAAAAACAAAATTTTTGAGTAGGAACTGAATTTTTCTCCCATTATTTAGAAACAAGGAGTGATGGGTCGGTGTGCTTTTATGGAATAAAGAATTGATACCAAGGATTGAGGGGCCGCTTAGGTTTAGCCCATTGACTTCCTTCAGAAAAGATACACACCCAGAAGTTTGTGGCTTCCGAGAGTTATTAAACATTTTGAGCTGGGGCTGGAGCGGTGGCTCAGCGGTTTCAGTGCTTGCCTGGCAAGCACGAGGAACCGGGTCAAACCCCAGCACCACGTACACAACTAAGTGTTGGAGCAACTAAGGCCATGTGAAAAACCAAATAAAGTTATTTCTCTCTTTCTCTGTCTCTCTCACTGTCCTTCTCTCTTTAAAAAAAATTAAAAAAAAAAAAACATTTTGACCTACCTGTTTTGTATCTATTCATCCCATAGAAATAAAGGGATTCATCAGAAAATTAAAGCTCAGAAGTGGCATCACTTTTGTTATTATAGATTGAAGAACTTTGCATCATTTCTTTTAATTGAATTTTCTGATGTGCATTTCTACATGAAAGATTGACAGATGTGAATCACACACTGACAGAAGATGAAGTTATAAAATGTACCTCAATAGCAAAACTCCAACAATTCTGGAATTCTGTTCTCATAAGGCATTCTTTGCTTGCCTTTCTCATTTTTCATATTTTTCTGTTAGAGGAAGAGAGTAGGATAATAAGGAAATAAGATTGCAAATATGGAATGGAGTCAAAAAGAGTGACAGAGATAGAAGAAGATACCATGCCAAGGAGATCTGAGAAATTTTAGGGTGTAAAGTGGAGAAATATAGCAATTTTCTTGTTGGAAATTATCCAATATTCTGTTTTCCCTCAAAATTAAAATTCATGTTCAGCACTTATTAAATCACAAAATTCCTGCCAATTTTCCAAAGATGAGTGGCTTAATTTCTGAGTAGTTCTTCTTTTCTTTAAATTTTTCATTAGTTTAGAGCAATCTCTTTCTGTTTTAAAATGCAGACTTAATAAATATTCTAATACCTAATAGATCTGATCCCACACTACTGTGCTTCTCTCATTGTTAGATTTTCATTGCCACTCTGAAAATACAAGCACACACACAAATGAATGTACAATCCATTTAACTATGTCTATGAAAAAAATATTTTGTTATCCGTGTTACTAATTCATCACAAAATTATTATTTCTAAAATTAGGATCTATTTTAGGATGTGTAAATGCAGACAAATAAGTTTATTGTTTCTTTTCTTGCTTGTTGGTTCTTTACCTGTTCTACGGGAAACTATCTCTATAACCAGTTTGATGTTAAAAGGTAAACACTTAGGCTTAAAAGTATATTATAAAATTCACAAGAAAGTGCCAGAGATAATTTTTTTGCTTGTTTGTTAGTACCAGGCTTTGAACTCAGGGGTGTTTAACCACTGAAACACATCCCCAGGTCTTGATAATTGTTATTTTGAAATAGGGCCTCACTCAGTTGCGCAGTGCCTCACTCAGTTGCGCAGGGCCTCATGAAGTCGCTTAGGCTAGCTTTGAACTTGTGATCCTACTGCCTCAGTCTCCTCAATCACTGAAATTACAAGTTTGAGCCACACAGAATACCAGCTGACACAATTTTCTGATAAGGATTTAAGCTGTGAATAGAGAGGAGATTCTTACTTGTTTACCATTCAGTTGCATCAAAGTCTCCTAATTCCTGATATCAAGACATTTCTCATACTATTACAGTTCAAAAGACATCTCTTCTGGTTGTCTACAGGACCTGGATATGCTGAAATAATGCCTCTACAGTACCTATTTCCTTTTATTTAATGCTATTTTATGTCATTACTCATGATACTACATCATTTACATTTTTTGGACTGTCCATAAATACTGACTTCCAAGGAGTCTTATTATCTTGATAATAACCACAAATCCAAGTCTCATGAAAATGTGAGTAATGATTCATTTCCTGGTCATATTAAACTGATTGCATTTTTATTTATATAAATGCAGAGCTACTGACCATCTGACCATGTCATCTTTCCTTCAATTAGTTAGTTCACAGTCACTGTATTCCTGAAAAGCAGTATAATGTGGCATCTCGTTCTTTTTCTTTTCTAATGTAGGTGTTTATTGCTAAAATCTTTCCTCTTGGAACTGCTTTTGCTGTTTCTCATGTTTTGATTTGTTGTTTTTCCATTTCTGTTTGTCTCAAGATAGTTTTTAGGGGGATGCTAGGGGTTAAATTCTAGTCCAAAGTACATACTCTACCATTGAACTATGCTCCTAAAACCCAGGGATAATTTTTTAACTTGGCTTTTAATTTCATTATTGGAACATTGTTTGTTTAGTAGCACTTTAATTTCCAATTATTTGTGAATATTTATTGTTAATTTCTACCTTCATACCAATGTGGTCAGTAAAGATACCGGATATTATTTCAAGTTTTTATTTTACTCCAAGTTTGTTTAAAAACCTGTAGCATGGCTTAAAATATGATTTAATCTGGAAAATTTCCCATCTGTATTTATAAGAATGTATATTCTTCTGCTTTGCATGTAATTTTCTGTACATGCATATTAGGTCAATGTGTATAAATTGTAGGTCAAGTCAGGTGTTTTGTTACTGATATTCTGTCTGAAGGATCTACCTTTTCTGAATGTAAGTTATTGATGTCATCTGTATTACAATCATTGTTCACTTCAGGTAGATTAATATTTGCTTAATAGGTTTAAGAATTTAAGAAAAATTAAAAAAAAAACACTATCCTTTCCCATATCAATTAAGAAAAAAAAATTAAAAACCTCCAACATTCCTGATTATTTAACATAATAATCAAGAATATGAACTTCCATTTCTACCTTATGATAGTATAAAATGCCTTTCTTAATAGTATATAAAATGCTAGCTTTTAAACCCCATGATTTTATAAATTCACTCATATTCAAAAAATCAATGTTTTTTTGTATGTATGTGTATAAAATATCTGAGATAATATGGGATATTTTGGTTTAGTGAAAACAATGAACAAAACACAGTGAAAATTATTGAATTTGTCCTACATTGGTATAAATTTGGTTATTGGGGGGTATATTGTGATAACCATTTTTGACAAAAGAGGTAACTTTACATTTTATAAAATATTTCATCAGTGTGTATCAGTGAATTATTCAGTAGAAGAAGAGATAATTTAACAATATTCCCACATTTATACAATGACCAAGAAATGGAAGAATTTTCTTTTTTTTCTTCTTTTCTTTTTTTTTAATTTTTTAAAAATTTTTGAACAGCCATACAAGTTTTTAACAAAATAATATAAAATGTGAATAGATTCTGAATATTACAATTACCCTCAGGAGTCCCCCCCCCCAATTACCCTCCCTTATCCCTCCCTTCCCCTTCCCACAATATCTCTAAAAAAGGATTATGTTGTATAGCATTACATCTTATCTGGATTTAACACATGATAATAAACCAACTTTCTCACTGGCAAGAGTCTACTCCCAACCTCCACAGATGAGAGGAGACAATCTACCATTAGTTCTCTGGGTTAAGCTGATTTCACTCAGCATAATTTCTTCCATACCCATCCATTTACCTTCAAAGGCTACAATATCATTGTTTCTAATTGCTGTGTAAAATTCCATGGTATAAATGTACCACAGTTTTTGGATCCATTCTTCCAGTGAGGGACATCTGGGTTGTTTCCATAGCCTAGCAATAGTAAATTGAGCTTGTATGAACATAGATATTCCTGTGAAACTATAATGTGCTGGAAAGATTCCCCCTGGAAAGATTCCCAGTAGCCAAAGAGCAGGGTCATATGGTGGGCTCATCCCTAGTTTTTTGAGGATTCTCCACACTGCTTTCCAGAAGGGCTGTACCAGTCTGCAGCTCCACCAACAGTGTGTTAGTGTGCCTATCTCTCCACAGCCCCTCCAGCATCTATTATTGTTTATTTTCTTCATCTTTGCCATTCTGACTGGCGTAAGGTGATATCTTAATGTGGTTTTCATTTGCATTTCTCTCATTACTAGAGATGATAGCCTCTTCAACAAATGGTGCTGGACAAACTGGTCATCCACTTGAAGAAAGTTGAAATTAGACCCATATCTTTCTCCTTGCACAAGAATCAAATCAAAATGGATCAAGGAGCTATGTATTAAACCAGCTACCTTGCAACTGATAGAAGACAAATTAGGTACAACACCTCAGCATTTGGGAGTAAGCAAAGACTTTCTCAACATGTCTCCAAAAGTGAAGGAAGTAAAGTCAAAAATCAGTGAATGGGATGCCATAAAGCTAAAAAGCTTTTGCACTGCCAAGGAAACAATCAGAAGAGTCAAGAGTTTCCCTACGAAAATGGAGAGAATCATGGACTATGATTCCTCTGACAAGGGTCTCATATCCAGAATCTACAAAACCCTCAAAAATCTCAACTACAAAAACACTAACAGCCCAATTAATAAATGGGCCAAAGAGCTAAATAGAAACTTCTCACCAGAGGACATTGATCAAGCCAATGAATACATGAGAAACTGCTCTAAATCTCTAGTAATCAGTGTAAAGTTTTGAATAATTACAGGAAGGACTGCAAAGCAGGAGATCATCTACATATTGAAATAAGGAGCTTGGATGTAGGTCAAGAGATGCAATGTCTCTTTGTAGTATTGCCTGTCCAAAATAGTGGGGACTGTCCCAGAATCCCAGGGAGAGGACCATCCATTTGAGCTGTCAGGAGAGATTAGTGTCTGGGTCTTTGGATCTGTCCAGGTGAAAGTGAAGAGAGGTTTAGAAGAGGGGTGAAGGGGTATAGTGAAAAAGTCATCTTTAAATTCCAAGACTGAAAAGTTATAGGAGTTGGAGAAACATGGGAGAGTAGGGTGAATGGATTAGGCACTACAGGATGGGCAGGGATTATGGCTTCATTGATTTTTACAAAGATCTTGAACCAGATGGTATTGGCCATTAGACTTTTTAACACTGAGAATGGGAAAATTCTGTGGGGAATGGACAAGGATAAGGATTCAGGCTTCAAGAAGGTGGGAGATTACAGGTCTTAGCCCCTAGAGGGTGTTCAAGTTCAGAAGATATTGAGGTAAAATAACTTATCAGGTAGGTCTTTGAGAAAAAATTGAATAGGGAAAATGGTGTGTGGCTGTTTTTTGTTGAAAAGTATCCCATACCAAAATGTTGAAATGAGGAAGGATGGATGCTTGAGGAATGCAGGCACAGTGTATGGGCTGGTATGAATGAGAAATATGGTAGTGGTTTACAAGGTAAGAGTAGTAATAGAAGCCTTGAGTTTGTAGAGGAGGTTACATCTTGAGAGGGACTGGGCATCTGGATTGCAATAAAGGTATGTGACAGGGTGAGTGTCCCAAAGGTGCAGAGAAGGGGAGGTGTTTTAAGGAGATACTAAAGAATTCCTGAGAACACCATAATAGGGGTATCACTTCTAAGAGCAGGCCCATGACATGAAGTCAAGAAGGATAGAGTCACCCCAGTGTGGACCAGAAATGAAACAGATTGGCTGTTTACCATCCCAATAACCCTGGGCTCCTTGGATATATCACTAGGTGTGATAGGAGCAGCAGAGTCTGAGTCCTCTTATTTCAATTTTTGGTATAAGAGGTTAAAGGACAATTGGACTGGACCAAGGGTAAGGGTGTCCTCCCCTGTGTACAGTGTATTTTACAGTGTTCCCATTGTCCAAAGTTTGGACAGTGCTTGGTGGGGGCCTCAGATTAGGGCAAACTTTAGCCCAATGCCCATCTTGGCCACTTTGGTAGCAAAGCGTGGGTGCGCCAGTAAGAACAGATCTGGAGTGATGAATAGTGGATGGCAAAAGTTGGTATTTGGCTTTGAGGTGTTTTTCTCTTTCCCTCCTGGCCTCATCATCCCTATTGTTGTAGACCTTGAAGGCAGTGTCTAGGAGTTGCTGCTTTGAGATTTCAGGACCCTTCTCTACTTGTCTCAGCTTTCTGTGAATGACTGGGACCAACTGGCTAGGAAATTGGATGTACAGAAAGAGTGCCAGCTGAATATTCCAGGTCAATATTAGTGTTTTTAGTTACTGTTTCAGTTAGTTGGGCAAAGAAAGAGTAGAATTTCATCCAGAACTTGGATGATCTCCCTGATTTTAAAGTAATTGATCTGAGTATGAATTTTATTCATTCCCTCAAGGCAGCATATTATGCTCTATTGGAGTTGAAAGACTCCAGGGTCTTGGGGCTGGTAGATCCTAATGGGGTCAGCAGGGCAGAGAGCTATATGACCTACTGGGTTGGTGTGAAGATCCTCAGCATGTTTTCTGGCTGCCTGCCAGACACTTTTTTTTTAATCTGCTGTTTAAGTGAAGATGAGAATTTAATAGATTTCTGCCCGGGTGTGAGTAAAACATTAAAAAATTCCTTTTTATATCTAGCAGTGTTTTCAGAAAAAGATCCTAATTTTTCCTCAATTTGGGAAATGTCAGACATGGCAAAGGGGATATGAACCTGGACAATGCTCTCAGTTCCTGCCACCTCATGAAGAGGAAACATATTTTGAGGTTGGGATTTATGGGGTTTTGAGTGAGCAATTGGAGAGGAAGGAAGAGAAGTTTGAGACAGTGGAGTGTGAGTTTCTTGAGGAGGGACTGAGAGTGGATATTGGGGTGGGCTAGTACTATTATGAGGATTAGGGGCACAGTAAGGAGGAGGTTTATCTTCAACTTCAGGGGCAGCAAAGGAGGTGGTAAAGGAGGAGATAGGAGGATTTTTAGGTTTCTTGAGAAGGAGAGTATCTGCAAGGAGGATTTGGAGAGTGGAGCAAGATTGACACAGAAGGATAGAAGCCAAGGCAGAAAAAAATGTGGAGATAAGGAAATTCAGACCATTTTCCATTTTGGAGTATAAATCAATAAAGATCTATTAGGATTTTTTGGATCATAGGTCCAGAATTCAGGCCATTGAGTGTGGTTTTCTAATATGCATTGAGGTCAAATTTGGATGCTTAAGCAGATACTGCACTTTGGCTAGAGGTAGGATAGAAAGTGAAGAGTTTTGAAATTTTTAGAAGATAATTGACTGTTTTGCTCCCATAATGGAAAGGGGTGATGGAGGTGACAGGAGAATACAAAGCATTCCGTGTTTACTCCTCGCCAACTGGTGGCCGCTCCAGATCACCTGGGAGCAAGTGGATGTCCCCAACTACAATCCTAAAGTGAGGACCCCTCAGATTAAGAAATGAGGGAGTTTCTGGAAGTGTAACTATGCGAGAATCCCAGAGACTTACCTGGCAAGTGGATTAGGATGACCAATGTTGCATGCAGGAATCAAATGGAGAATGGATCTGTGATCTGGAAGTCTGGCAAGACAGCAAAAGGAAAGAAAATGAGGTTTCCAGAGGGCATCAATAAAGAACTCATAAAAATTCTTGCTCCATTCCCACAGCAATAAGGATGCAAAAGTCTTGCCCCTGGAGGGGGCTGATTTCAAGTCACGTTCAGGCAGCTATTTAGCTGTAGTGAACTTGGAGTGTGCTCTGAATCTCAAATCTTGTATCTAGGGAAGTAGAGAGGAATACAAGAAGAATAAGGCACAAGTGGAAGGAGGAGAATGGGAGGGAGCCTTAGAGCTCTGTCTTCCTGTTCTGGTGTTAACCACCAACTGAAAGGAAAAGCAGATGATAAGGAGGGTACAGAGCAAGAAAAGATACAGAGCAAGAAAGAATCCAGTCCTCAACAAATCAAGAAAGTTTATTGCAATATTTGCAGGGACACACTTTCCAAACAGAAAATGGCTGCTTGGCTTTCAGATAGGTGATCTTTTATAGACTGAATTGGTGGTGGGGGGCGGTCACAGCAGGAATTTTCTTTGTTAAACTGAGTTTTTCTGTATGGCGGTGATTGTTTGATAAGGACCCCAGGCAATAGGTTCCAATGAGGGCCCAAGTCTGTAGATTTCGAAACAGTCAGTAGTGGGTTTGCTGCCTGGCTGAATGGCTTCTGGTAACATATAATTAGCATGGTGGTTTGCTCCCCTTCTCTGCTTGTTTGATTGCTTGCTTGATTTTTAAAGAGAGAGGGACAATGAGAGAAAGAGAGAGAAAAAAATCAGTTTTTATTCAGTATTTCATGTGACTTTCATTTCTCTGACACTTCATTGTGTATGTGATGCTGGGGTTTGAACCTACATTCTTGCATGTGCCAGCAAGTGTCATAACCGCTGAGCCACCTCTCCAGCCCTTTCTTTGTATTTCTTTTTTTTTCTTTCTTTTTGAGAGAGAGAGAGAGAGAGAGTTGAGAAAGAAAGAATCAATTTCATTTAAATTTTCATCTGGTCTTTGAGCTTCTGACACACAGCTACATATGTGGTTCTATCAGGTTCAAATTTAGGTCCTCACAAAATCCAGACAACTGTTCCAACTGCTTAGCTACCACTCCAGCCTCACTCTGCATTTTCTAGGGGGGAAGAAAAAAACCTACACATGATGGGTAGAGAAGAAATTATCTCACATTCAGTTGTCAATCAGGATGACAGTCAGTCCAGATGTCAGTCAACCTCAGATCCACCCACGGGAGAAGGGGGAGAACTAGCACAGATGAATAAAGGAGAGCTCCACTTTGTACATGGGGCCTTTAGAAACTTTGCAGTTCAGCCCACTCTGCACTCCAGAATGCTCTTTCACTTTTGATAAACTTTTGTTTTGCTTGCCAATCTCTCCCATATTGCTCAGTCCTTTGTTCCAGTCCTTAAGAATCTGGACCCTGGCTAGTCATGGTGGACAAAACTTATAAATTCAGTGACTAAGGAGACTGAAGAAGGAGGATTGCAAATTCTGGGCCAGCCTCAGCAAGAAAGTGTATCCCTGTGCAATTTAGTCTTTGTCTCTAAATGAAAAATAAAAGGGGCTGGGAATGTGGCTCAAGGTAAAGCCCTTCTGAGTTCAATCCCCAATACCAAAAATAGATCACAGTCCCTGGACACCCGGGGGATTGTTGCTGTATGCCACTAACTAAGGGAGATAAGGGAAGAGAGAAAGGAAAGAGGAGGCACTGGCCACTGCAATGGAGCAAATTACATCTCATGCGTATATGGTTATGGTAAAATGAACCCCATTATTATGTATAACTATAATACAATAACAAATCATTTTTAAAAAGGGTTCTATCACCTCCTGGTAGCACCGCACTGGAGAACAAGTCTCCAATACATGAAGCTTTGGGGTAAAAAATTAAATCATATCTAAAATAGCAACCATATTTCGTGTATAGATATTTTGTTCAACAGAAGATTGATCAAATGAATTTCAGTTAAGATGATTCAGTCTATATATCTTGTAACTCTGAAAGTAGGTAAGGTAAATTGATGCTAATCAGAATATAAGTGTTTGTATGCATGTGTATGTGTACATCTATAAATATACACAAATATACACATGCACATGAATAAATATGTATGTATTCTCACATATGCATATATAAAATATTTTTTTATTTTCTTAAACTTTCTAATGACAATCAACAGCATATTTGATTCCTATGTCTTATCTCCCAATAGGAACACATTTGCTTTCATTTTAATTTGTTTGTTTGTAATTTACTTTCCCTTTGTGTCTCACACACCAAACCACCCATTGCAGGAATAACAGTTGATGGCTGCAACGTGGCTACTACTAGTCCAGGAGAGTGGTGGAGCAGTAGATCATTGATTATTAACTTAATCTGATGCATTTGCATTTCTTTTATTAGTGGCTCTTTTCAGATATTTGGATAACTCTGTTTCTCTCTGTCTCTCTTTTTCTATGTCTCTTTATCTATCATCTATCTATGCACGCCTATGTATCTATCCACCTAGCTATCTAGCTGTCTTCTCCAACTACCTCTCTCATGTTATTTTATTTCCTCTCCAGAAATACACACCTCTCCTATGGAAATACAGTGGTCCTCTGTGTCTACCCAATTTTCTTCCTACTCTTAGAGAAGGAGGTTAATCAGAAATAAAAGAATTTCTGAGCTTCTGTGGGTCTGAGTAATAGTACCTGCCTCCAGAGACACAGTGCAAAGAAAGTGTCCATTGCAAACTGGAAAGTAAATTTACAGCCTTAAAATTCCCAGGAGAACTGAGGAATATGTCTTTGGACAAGTGAGTAGCTATATTTTTTTAAGTGAAGATCTTTTAAGAAATACTCTTGGGAAAGCAATTTCTCATTATTTTCATCATTTAAAAAGAAGTTGTGATTTCTTCTCAATCTGTAGTTGGCTCATGCAGTGCATTTATTTTTTTTTCCTGATGTAGGTGTACAAGAGATGACTCTTAGAACATATATGAGTATGATGATTTTGATAACCTTGGAGTATCAGCAGGTATCAAGAAGCTGTATTGGCAATTCAAATGCTACATCACTTTCTTCACATCACTGTGAATCCAGGGTGGTTTTCAGGGGGATTGAAATTTCACAGTGCATGCAAAATAGTGAAGTTGTCCTCCTAATCACATAAGGAAAGCAATTTTGAAGATATTTTTGAAGAAATGGCCCAGATTTATCTGAATCACTGATTTATAGTTCTACCTTTCATTTCAGGTGTAAATGTTAGGGGAGAGTGAGCAAATTATATTCTGAGGAAGATAGCTCCATAAACAACATATTTTCTAGAATTATATAAAACTAACATAAAGATTATCCTCAGTTGATATGCAGATAGTGTTTGTCATATCTGTGTTTGGGGATCATTAAATCTATTTGCAATTTACTCTGTTATTTTATGGTATTCATTCACCTGTGATCTAATAAAATTTAATCAAGAGTAAAATGTATGTTTTGAAATTTTTGGCTTTAGTTTTTATTGCAAGTGTAATGTGCATTTTGTATTCTACATCTAAAAATAATAAATGTTCAGATTGTGAGTGATCTTCTAGTATTCCATTCAATCTTTGGAAAACATTTCCACCTTTCAAAAGACCATTCTTCAAAAATTGTCTAGATTCATTGGAATCAGTTAATGTACGTTTATGGTAAGAGTAAAGTCTGATGCCACCAATAAGAAAGTATGCATTTAATATATGTAAACACTAGAGAATCTGGAGGAAAAGCATTCTTACAATACTTAGAGCCACTTTTAAGGGGTAAGCAAGACTGTTCAGCACCACTACAAAAGATAAAGTGTTTAACTTAATTTTGTTAGTATAAAAATACTTATTTAAAATTAGGAGTTAAGAATATCACCAAGGATACAATAATGCCAATCCTATTTTCTCCTGTCAGCTGAACAGGGTCTACATCCAGTTTTGAATGGATCACTCTTCTAAAATCTATGTTTTACTGCTTGTTTTGGGTATTCTCAACTATTCGACTGGAGGTATGTGAATCTATCTGCATGACCTTTTAGATAATTCTTAATCCCTTCATTCAAAGAAACAAGAGGATGGGGACAAGGTAAGTAATTCTTGATTCAGTATGTCTTATTCTTCCAGGAGAGTAGACATTATAATCTGATATTTACTTCCTTATTTCCCCAATTGATATCTTTATCTTGATAGTATACTCAGTGTTGAAACTAAAACTTGGAGAACATACGTATCTTTTGCAAGAGAGAACAGTTTTTTGAAAGAGGAGAAATTAAAAATAATCCCACTTATGCTTTCTTAAATTCATCATAAATAGTAACAGAAAATGAAAAACATAAAAAGTAGCTGGGAAAAGGGATTGCATATTGTATAAATACATACTAGGTGATTGATTGGCATCTCCTTATCTGGAAAGGCTGCTTTGCCTTGCTGCCAGCTACTTTATAAAAATTAAATATATAAGTCTGAAGCAAAAATAAAAAAAGTAAAGAAATTTTAGAAAGTAGCAAAATTTCAAATCATATTATTTCATCTGATGACAAAAATATAGATATTAGAGAAATCTAAGTTACCAGTGTTGTATAAATTTCATCACCATTTAACCAATGTATAAACACATGCATGAAATTATTTAATCTTTATTTTATTTTACCCTATTATTTCTAACTTTTTCTTCTTTGATTTTATAACACACACATGTTTAATTAATAATTTCTTCCTCTTCATTTATACATTTAATGCCTGAAAAGGTGTTTTAAAAATGTCATGTCTTATTCTGACTGAATTTCTTTTCACCTGAAGTTGTTTCTTTTGCTCTTTTATCTATGCCTCCAGGAGAGATAGAAATTTATTTCCATAAATATTCAGGTTAGAACACTGATGATCATACTGGTCAAATTGAAAGCCTGGTCTGCATAATAATTTCAAAACAAAGCAATCTGCAGCACACATTTTTTTCTTCCACTACAGTAGTGTATTTGACAGTGATCTCATGGTAAGAGACCTGTGGTACTTTTGTCACTGCTGTACATTTGAAACTTCTTCCCTTCCTTCCTTAAGGAAGGTAGATAAAGAAGAATTATCTATGTTTTAAAAAAATCATAAATTTATAGCTCTCTGACCTGGGAAATTCACTTCTTTTCTTAATTGATTCCTTCTATCCAGAAACAATTATGGTTAAGTTTGAGGGGTGTTTTAGTTCTAAAGTCATTCTAATAGCTAGATTTATCAATCAAAATTGATTTTCAAGATCACTTTTGTTTCTATGTATATTTTATAAAGGAATGTAATGTTATTTTCATAAATGATATATTTCATAAATGATATATATTTCATAAATGATATTTGCAGTGATTGTGACAAAACATTTAAAGTAATGAAAGTTACTAAGTTTTATTGAGATTCTAGAACTTATATACAATTTTAAGGATAAAGCCTATTGTCTTCAAAGTATGAAGGAAACTATAAAATATTAAGGAGATATTGAAAGAATATGGCCAGGTTGAGACTTTCCGCTATTTTGTAATCAAGTGCATTCAGCTAAAAGTTTAACTTAATGTATTATGTGGTGAGGTTTAAATTTATACTTCTTTATGTTCAAAATAGGCTTAAAAATCATAGATAACATAGTTATATATTTCAGAAATGCTGACCTACTTACTCCACACATGTTGCATTAAAACTCTGTAAACTTAAAGAAATGGTGTCTGTAATTTCAGATACAACTGCTACATTTAATTTAAGAATAAAGTAGAAAGTCCACCTAGAAGGTGCCTAATTCCTTCCCAAAGAGGAGAGAACTCAGAAGCAGATGCCTCTGTAGGTCACTCTTCCATTATCTTTGTATGAGTTCAACCCTGAACTGACAGAGATGATATATGTGAATCCATGAGCAAGACAGGCAAAATATAATGGCTGAGAGCTTCCTGGATGTGAACCTACATTTATTTTTTGTAACATTTTTTGTGGACTATTTATGTCCATAATTCATTCTAGTAGAACAAATGAATGGTGCAGAAATCAAATTATCTGTGAATTTCATTAAACATTTCATGTGTTTGTAACTTTAATAAATGATTCTAAAGTTTACCTTAAAATAGATTGTTTTACATTAAATTTGAATGAAGAGGTATAAATAGATTTTCTTATAAATTTTAAATTGTCATTGACAACAAGCCATACATTTTGGCTCCATTTTCATCTTTTTGTTGTTGTCTCATATCCAGTAAAATTGTTATCTTATGTTGAAAATGCAGTGCCCGCAAAATATGGGTTCTCATCATTGGATTTTAAGGAATATTACCCACTAACCACACAATTCACCATTTAGGCAAATTTTAAAATAAATTCAAATGTATTCCTTGATTGTAAGTCTATATTCAATTCAGAGAGCTGTTCAGTTAAATTCTGGGGAAAGAAAACAGCTAAAATGAAAACCCAGTTATGAATAAAAAATAGTAAAAATTATAAAATGATTTTAATCATATTAAATTATTTTCCAGCTTCTAAATATTATAAATAATAATAGTAGAAGATCATCTTCTAGGCAAATGAAAATTTTAAACATTATATTTCAAAATTAATAACGTGCATTCTTAGTATTACCAGTGTGACAGACAGAACATTGGAATAATTTATAAAGGAACTATTAGAGAAATCAGTTCTAAATCTGTAGAACAAATATAATTAATACATTGATTTATTGATTAGCTTTTATGATTTGTTAGACTAGCTTTCAGAACATGTTGATAGTGCATACATAATTGTGATCCTATTAAAAATGCCTTTCAAGGAGAACAGAGAGAGGTAGTACGGCGGAATCTAAACAGAGGGGAACCTCCAAATTCCAGAAAAAGTCCAATTAACTTGGGGCTTGAGTAGGAGGAAACATGGAACCATGGGGAACCCAAGGGGAGTAAACCATGGACTGGCACCAGCCTTGGCTTGTACTGTCATTACACTTTTGTTCTTGATTGTTTGACAATGAATCCCTCCTAATTATAAAATCATGTTTAAGGAATTAAAAAAAAATGCTTTTCTTCAACTTCATCTATCTACAGATACTCAGATTTTTTTTTGCACAGAGCATACAACATATGGAAAGTCAGAGAAACATATCTGAATTTATTCTCATGGGCCTTTCCTCTGACCGAAACATACAAATATTCTGCCTTGTTCTCTTCTTATTTTGTTATCTTGCCATCTTAGTGGGGAACCTTCTGATACTTATCTCTATAGGACGCAGTCCTCTTTTTAATCAGCCCATGTACTATTTCCTCTGCCACTTGTCTTCTGTGGACATCTTCTGTACCTCCTGTGTGACACCCAAACTGATCAGTGACCAGTTGGTTGAAAGAAAAACCATCTCCTATGCTGACTGCATGTTGCAGGTCTTACTCATGCACTTCTTTGGACTGATTGAAGTATTAATCCTGACAGCCATGGCTTTTGATCGCTATGTTGCCATCTGCAGACCTCTGCACTACATGTTCATCATGAGCAGAAAGAGGTGCAATGTCCTGATCTTGGCTGCCTGGGCTGGGGGTGCTGTCCACTCCTTGTCTCAGTTCTTTATGATAATCTGGTTGTCCTTCTGTGGCCCCAATGAAATTGATCACTACTACTGTGACATTTTTCCTTTGCTGAAAGTTGCCTGTACTGATACCTACATCACTGGTATCCTCATGGTGGCCAATTCAGGAATTGTTGCCTTAGTAACTTTTGTTGTCTTGTTTGGGTCTTATGTCATTATTCTATTCACGTTAAGAAATCACTCAGCAGAGGGAAGACACAAAGCCCTCTCTACTTGTGGGTCTCATATCACTGTGGTTATCTTATTCTTTGGACCATCCATATTTGCCTACCTTAGACCTCCTACCACTTTCCCTAAGGACAAAATTTTTGCTCTATTTTACACCATTATTGCTCCAATGTTCAATCCACTTATCTACACCTTGAGAAATACAGAGATGAAAAAAGCCATGAGAAAAATTTGGTGTCAAAAAAAGTACATGGGTTCAAGCCCCAGCACCCACGTGCACAGCTAAGTGTCAGAGCAATAAAGGCCATGTGAGGAAAAAAAAAAGAATTTCATTAAAATTTTGGTAACTGATTATCCGTTCATAAGAGGATTTGAGTGCTTAGGATAAAACTAACAAAAAGTAGGATATTTTAAAAATGGAATATCCACTTTTAAATATATGAAAAGTATATCTGTACATTTTCTTTCTGAATATAGTAATTCCTACTAACATATAGTGATTTTTTTTCCAAGTTGACCAAGATGTAGTTACATATGAACTCCTTTCTCTGATTAATTGGGGACCCTCTCCATTTACTAGAAAAACATTCCATTAAATTTATTATGCATGTGAAAAAAAAAGAAGAAAACTATAATTGATTTGTACTACTTAATGTATCATCCACCTGTGTGCAGCAGTAAAAGGGGCAACTTTGTCATATAATCAATTCGTTTTGCTAATATAGAATTTTAAAGATATGTAATTTATAAAAGTTTTCAGGAATAATAAAATATGTACAAATAAATGTTTATTAATATATATATAAACTATCCTTCACAATTTATGTGAATGTCTACACACAAAAACAGGTGAAAATATGAGAAAAATTAAAGGATCATTTTGTTTTCAGAACTATAATAAAAATAAAAACCAAATTAATTCCTATAAATTAGCAACGAGCAAAAAGTAAAGCTTCCAATAAATGTAATTCATAATAGTAAAAAATATTAGGTACTCAGAAACAAACCTCATGAATCATACAAAAAGTATACACTTATTTGGAAAACATTGAAGAAGACTTTGCACACTGTAAAGATGCTTGTTGTGTAGATGTTTCCTCCCAAACTGGTATCTAGAGTCTGTGAAATTATCCTTAATAGCATAGCAGCATCTCTTGTGGAACTCACTGATCTTATTCTATCATATATAAAAATATCAAAGGGTGTTTAAGGCATTGAAATCCTGAGGAATAAAATGAAGATGAACTAGCTGTGAAGAGTCTGAGGAATTTCAGAGTTGACAAAAGACGAATACAGACCTTTGATGTGCAGATAATACTGAGTTTTATGTGGGTGATTTTACACATATTTGCATTTGAAGGAAAATATCCTAACAGCATTAAACCATCCTCAGGCTACTGTGAGCGGGTCAACATTCAGAATGGGAGGAGAACTAGGGAAGTAGCAGGGAGTGGAAAATCAGAGAAGTTTATTTGTCTAAATGATGTCCCTCAGCAGCCAGGTGAGAATCCTGGGTCATGCGTAGTTGGTGCATATTGGGTACAATTTCATGTAGAATGCAAAGTGCGGAATCCCTAGTTGTCTGACGATCTGCTTATTTGGGCTATATTTCAAACAACTGGAAGTGTAAAATTTGAGTATAGTGCTGATGAACTTTTTATCTAATCAGTCTGTGGAAAAAATATAGTCAATATAGAGATCCCATTTTTGGATCATTTATATTATATTCACCTGTGAAGAAACATCATTTATAACATCTATGTGAATTTAAACTGTGTTCTATTGGCACAGACATGGAAAACTGGTCTGATGTAAAGTATACATTAAAATCACAATGAAGTAAGATTTCAACTTCCCCATCTCGCAACATTTAAAATTATTATCATTTAAAATTGTGGCCATATATTAGCAAGAATAGTAAATGAAGGTAAATGTCACACACTGATTATGTATACCTTCATGACCTAGTTGATAAGAATTAAGTATTTGGTAGCATACATGCATTTCCTGTGACTCAATTATTCAAATATATTATTTATGTTCATCAATGTACTCTAATACATCTCTACTAAAATCTCTAAAAATGTTTGGATGACTATGCAGATGACTAGAAAAAAAGAGGAATCAATTGTTCAATTATAGAGGAGCACATAAATCAACTTTATGTTCTCCATAAAATACAACATTAAAGAAAAAAATCAATGGGAAAACATTAATCCTATTATCTATTTCCAAAAATATGATTTTGAGGTAAAGACATCATACACAGAAGACTGAAGTTCCAAAACAGGCAAAATAAACAATATATTGTTTTATTCATGGTGTGAATGTATGTATGTACGTGTGTGTGCACATGAGTGTGTTTTACATAAAATTAATCCCTCCAATATAGTCCCCATCCCCAACCCCGGAGATCGTAGTACTGGGCTAGCTCACACAGACACAACCTTCAGGAACACCTTTAGGACTTGGGCGCTAAGACAGAGGATTAAACCTCTGAAAATTTATTGTCAATGCAGGGGCTGAAGCAAGAGGCAGCATGGTTCAGATTTGAGGTGACTCTTTTGAAATAATCAACACACATTCTAAGGTACTTTTTTTCTTTTTTTTTTTTCCTGGGATAAATAAAGCTGCAAAACCTTGGTCTCATTCTCATGGCTGTAGGATTATTTGGTATTTTTTGTTTGTTTGTTTGCCTCTGTTCCAGAATTTAATTTCCTACTGTTTTCTCAAAAAATGTCTCCACATAAAGCAAATTCCTTAGGGCTTAACAGTGAATGAAAGTGGAGCCTTGGATTGTGATCATAGAAAGGATTGCTAACATTGGCATAATTGCTTTTGAGGACCTGGAGGAATTGTTTTTAGGTGTACATTGCCTAACTTTTCTTCTGGGAGATATTTCATGCCATACAAAAAATAAGAGCGGTTTGGGGTTATTCTCTACCTGGTAATCCACTTGAAATGCCTATTGGAAATTAAACAGAACACTTACCACACACTTCCACCCCTGAAATCGCAAAGGATATTCAACTTTCGGACAATAATCACAAGTATTTTTTCAGCATACTTGCCAATGATGACATTGCTACCTTGTGTTTAAAAACTCATACAGTATATTTTCCATTTGAAGGAAAACCATGAATCCTACAATCAGGATTCACGCCAGCTGATTGATCACCTGGTAAGTAAAATGACACTCAGCTGAGGGTAGATAAATGATTCCATGAAGTAGAGAAAGTTTAATTTCTATACACATATCTTGTATAAATTAAATTTTATTTTTAGTATACTGATGCATGTTTTGTCTTTAGGCATTTACACACATTTTATATACTATCCAATATGTAAGTCATATACATTGAATAAGTGTTGTCATATTCCCTCAGCATATATGACAATTATGCAGCTAATATTTCTTAAGGTTTGGAACATGAAGGGAATAATATCCAGTCACCCCCATAGGTTTCCTTAAACAGAAGAAAAGTGCACTGATAGACAAATTAAGTAACTTGTACTATATGGAGAAAACACATAAAGAAAAAAGTAATACAATTGGAAAAAAATCAGAGAATATATTATAGTAAAAATTCATTTTTACTCTAGTACATTACATTTTTCTATGCCTGCTGCCTTATTTGTGACGAATATACTGTGAATATGGAAGTGTGTAACATATTATGTTTTAAAATACCAAGATATCAGAGAATCCTGGACATAAATGTGGACAAAATCAGAGGAGCACAAATGATAATAGGGTAAAAATTAAATAAGGGAAGAAATGTAATTAGTCCACCTGAGTTTTCCTACTTTGTATAAAACTTCTGTGCTTTGGAAAGAAATGTCAGTTTGAACTTGAATTTTGAGTGTGAACTAATAAAAAAGGAAATATAAGCTTAGAATAATTCCAAGAATGATTTGGGACCTGTCAGCTAGCTTATTAGTATACAGACAGAAAGAAAAATGAAATATACCAAAAATAATCCTTAGTATCTGTTGGTATTTATCCCAGGCACAAATGATATTTGCTTTCCTTTTTGGCAAAACAGAGATCATAAAAAGATCACCTGGAACTAGAACCTGGCTATTGAGAAAGGTCATCTAGTATCATGTGTTAAATCCAGATAAGGTGTAATGTTATACAACATAATACTTTTTAGAGATATTGTGGGAAGGGGAAGGGAGGGGAGGGATAAGGGTGGGTAATTGTGGGGGGAACTCCTGGGGGTAATTCTAATATCCAGAATATATACACATTTTTTATTATTTTGTTAAAAACTTGTATGGTTGTTCTATAATAAATCTCTCAATAAAAAAAATTTAAAAAAAGATCACCTATTATTTGTTGGGATCATTGTCCGATACACATGAAGTACTTAAAACTGTGCCTAGGACATGGTTGACACCAACTGAATATTACTATTATATTATTATTATTATCATTATTTCTCTTCTAGATTTGTGCAAGATCTCAAAAATAATCCATTTGATATGAATGGTAACCATTCAATTTTTATTTTAATTTTTCAGTGTATTTTTATCTATTATTCTTTCTATTGTATTTTGGTTGTCTAATCAATGCATAATAATATGAGGAAAGGTAAAATGATAGAAAAAATAGTTAATGCTGACACCCACTGATCACAAGATGATCTGGTCTGTGCAGGAGAGTGATAAAAGAAATGCTCATGCCGAAGTGGAGGAGCCAAGTATCCTGCAAGTCCAATATTTTGCTCCAGATCAAATGGAAATTTTCTAGTCTGGTCTCTATTTTGAATACAAAATTGACAAAATCACATGAACTGACCATAATTCCAAATTATCAAGAGGACAAGACAATATGTTACTGTTGTCACCTGTCTGAAGAACCACCTTCAAAGAATTAAATAAGAATTAAACTGATGCTCAAAATTAAATGTCAATACTGAGATTAATGGAAGTATTTTAGGGAAGATTGAGGACATAAAGATCTGCATAGTTTGAAGATCCAAGTAAAACTTCTTGGGGATGGAGGAGAAAGTGATGCCTTTTGGACATGAATGTAAAAAAGAATCACATTTTTATAGCTTAATAAGCTGGTATGTTGGGTAGATTATAAATGAGCAGAGGGCTATTTTATTTTTTTAAGTGTTAGGTTAGAAAAAATTGTCAACCCCTTTATTAAATTTGTATTCTTCACATCTTCATATTGGATAGTACAGCTAGATTTACTAATTCGCCTTCAGAACAAATAGCATGCTTTTCTGTTGTTGTTGTTCAACATATTGGAGAGAATTGTTCTTACATATTCATGCATATATGGATATTGACATAATAAGTTAAGGCTGATCCTAGTCCAGGGTCTCTCCACCTTCATCCATTCCCTAATCATGTGTTCTCTGTAAACCCATGCTATAATCAGAAATTATCATACACTTGTATGCTAATTTTTGAAATTTCTGAGTTTCTATGCCTGCCTGTGTATAGTTAGGCTTCTCACAGGAGAACAGTGATCCCTCTTTCACTTCCCTGCCTCCCACCCTTCTCTCTCCACCTTCATAGTTATGATTCCCTCCACTTACATGAAATTTCATCTTCGGTGAGCTTGTTACTTAAACTTACCTAACTTTCAACTTTTTTTTTAGAATTTACTTTAGCTTCCACATATGAGAGAAAGCATTTGGCCTTTAAGTTTCTGTTTGGTATATTTCACTCACCATAATTTTTTGCCATTTCCATCCTTTTGGCCACAAATCCATGATAACATTTTGTCTGAAGTAGAATTCCACTCATCCAGGGAGGGACATCTGGGTTGGTTCCGTAGTTTAACTATTGTAAGTTGAGCTGTTACAAACATTGATATAGCTACGGCTCTTTAGTTTGGTAATTCTAGCAAACTAAAAATATGCAGGAGTAGGATAGCTGGGTCATAAGGTGGTTCCATTCCTAGTTTTTGTTTTGTTTTGTTTTTTTGTTTTTTTGTTTTTGAGAAATCTCCACACTGCTTTCCAGAGTGGCTGTGCAGTTTGCAGACCCACCAACAGTATGTTGGAGCTCCTTTCTCCCATAACCCTTACAGCATTTGTTATTATTCATATTCTTCATTTTTGCTACAGAGGTCTACTTTTAATAATGTTAAAATGACTCTCACACTAGATGAGGCATTCAAGGGAATGTGTGATGATATTTTTTTCTTAGGAAGAGAAAGAAATAAGAGGAGGGGAGATTCCAAAGTATTACCCCTAACAGATGCTTAAATCATCTCTCTGTGCACAGAAAGCCTGGAAAAAACAGCCTGTTACCTGGTTCTTTTTCAATCATATTCTGGAAATCAAGTAATCAAGCATGAACACACCTTATGGAGTTCTTGAAAAATCATACAATTTATACTTTTTTTTTTTTTTAAAAAAGCACCATATAGATTCTAAAAAAGAACAGGATCCCAAGTCATGTGAACTAATACATAGCAAGATTGGTTTTCAAAAAGCTTTAACATTAGGGCAACAAAGAAACCAGCAAGTCATTTAATTATTTCCCCATTGTGTTGGTACACAATGCAGTTTTGTCAAAGTGTGAGAGTGAGTGAGAGAGAGAGTTTTCAAACCATCATGCTTATATTAACTAATGAAATTTTTCTTAGTATATGTTTTGTCATTTCATCTATATGCAAATTATGTCATTCTTCAAAGGATATGTGAACAAAATATTAAAGTTATTGTAGACCCATAGAAAGCACCCATGTTATACTTGTAACTGTGAAAACATATTACCAGATAAGTGGGAAATGAATGTATCAATAAACTCATCTATGACTAATTTATTTTTTCAACTTTAAAAATTATAAAAAAATGTAATATTGCAAAAAAGTATTCCTTGGGCTGCAGCATTTATAAAATCAGTATTTCTAAGACCAATAATTAATTACATTTATAAAATAAGAGAAAACTAAAACAATTTCTTAAATCAGGTCATATAATCACTCATTTGCTTTAAGTAATTACTGAAGTCCTGTGTATGCTAAATGCTGTTTATGGCTTTATATATCACTGCTCCTGCTTATTGTAGAAAATATACATTTCTCAACTCTATTTTCAATGAGTACCACTTTTTCTATCTATCTTGTAAAGTAAGAGAAATGTAACCAGATGGTATCATATCTCTTTATAGTTTACCATAATGTTCATGAATATAAATATTTTCCTGCCAAAATTCAGTACTCTGGGGAGGCAAACAGAGTACTCATCTTGGGTGCAATTTAATAAGCCAGATATACTATTTTAGTATAATATTTAAAAATAAAATTTTATAATAAAAATATTAAAATCTTAACTAAAACTGGAATTCCACCTTTTGTTGCATGATGCTCCTCACTGGCTGTGCTGTTCTGAAAAGTGGGCAGGCAAGCTACTCCTGGGCAGGAACTGTTTCCTCACTACGCTGATCTTTGCATCACATGCATGAAATGACATCTTTGCTTATGTCTTGAGCAAAACTAAACATTAAAATTACTTCCTTTCAGTATAAAATGCAACATGAGTATGATGATAAATTATAAAATTGATTACCCATATTAATTAGTTGTTTTATAATGTAATAGGGGATATGGTTAAATAAGCTACTTTATTCTGAAATACTGAAATTCATACCAAGCTAACTCAATATTTCCCATGCACAATTTTTTTTCAGCTAAACCTGTTGAACCTGAACTGCATGGACCATGGAAAACACCAGTAATATAACAGAATTTGTACTGTTGGGACTTTCCCAGAACAAGAAAATTAAAAATTTGTGTTTTCTATTATTTATATTTTGTTACATAGCTATTTGGATGGGAAATGTACTCATAGTGATTTCTATCACATGCAGTCAGCTAATGGACCAACCCATGTATTTCTTCCTTAATTATCTTGCTCTCTCAGACCTTTGCTATACCTCCACAGTGACACCCAAGCTAGTCACTGACTTGCTGGCAGAAAAGAACATGATTTCCTATACCAACTGCATGGCTCAGCTCTTTGCCATTCACTTCTTTGGGGGCATTGAGGTCTTCATCCTCTCAGGGATGGCTTATGACCGCTATGTGGCCATCTGCAAGCCTCTGCACTACCCCAGTATTATGAGCAGGCAGAGATGTCATGTTATGGTCACTGCTTGCTGTGCTGGGGCATTTCTGCATTCCTTGATCCAGTGCCTCCTCACGATCAGCCTATCCTTCTGTGGTCCCAATGAAATAGACCACTATTTCTGCGATGTGTACCCTTTGCTGAAACTGGCCTGCACTGACACACACACAGTTGGAATCCTGGTGATTGCCAATTCAGGCATGATGGGGTTGGTAGTCTTTGTGGTTTTGATGCTGTCTTACTTTTTGATATTGTGCACCATCCGGGCTTACCCTGTGGAGAGCTGCAGTAAAGCTCTTTCCACTTGTAGTTCCTACCTAGCAGTTGTGGCTTTGTTCTTTGTGCCTGTCCTCTTCATTTACATTAGACCAGCCACCACTTTTCCAGTAGACAAAGTGTTTGCTCTTTTCTACACTATCATTGCTCCCATGTTCAACCCTCTGATCTACACTCTGAGAAACATGGAGATGAAGAATGCCTTGAGGAAAGTTTGGTGCCAGAAACCATTTCTAATTGGGAGGCATATCATTTGACAAGCACATCCACTCATTACGTACACAGCTCAAGGAGCGTTAGCTCTATCCTAACTTTCTTAAAGCTTGAGAATTCCTACAAAAATAAATAGACACTCATCTCTGTTCGTGATATTGAAATTTACTTTGAAGTAGTCTACTCTTATTTATTTGTGCTTCTTGTTTAATTTCTGCCTCTAATACCTGAATCATCATTTCCTTCATCAATGCCGGTAAAAAGTGTCATATTTTTTCCTTTTTTTTTTTTTTCACTAGATAATAACTGGAGCTCACCTTTCTTATCTTTCTTCGTTTTTTATCCAGGAGTAAATCTCCAGCTGTGCTTAAATGACACTGATATCTATAGC
>PVKS010028610.1:0-26248 GCA_004027875.1 Aplodontia rufa
CTGTTGGTGGAGCTGCAGACTGGTACAGCCCCTCTGGAAAGCAGTGTGCAGAATCCTCAAAAAACTAGGGATGAGCCCACCATATGACCCTGCTATTCCACTCCTGGGTATCTTTCCAGGGGATTTAGAATCAGCACATTACAATGACACAGAAATATCTATGTTCATAGCAGCTCAATTTACAATAGCTAAATCATGGCAACAACCCAGATGCCCCTCACTGGATGAATGGATCCGAAAACTGTGGTACATTTATACCATGGAATTTTACACAGCTATTAGAAACAATGATATTGCAGCCTTTGAAGGTAATGGATGGCTATGGAAGAAATTATGCTGAGTAAAATCAGCTTAACCCAGAGAACTAATGGTCTATTGTCTCTACTCATCTGTGGAGGTTGGGACTAGACCCTGGCCAGTGAGAAAGGTGGTCTATTATCATGTGTTAAATCCCGATAAGATGTAATGCTATACAACATAATCCTTTTATAGAGATATTGTGGGAAGGGGAAGGGAGGGATAAGGGTGGGTAATTGGGGGGGCACTCCTGGGGGTAATTGTAATATCCAGAATCTAAACACATTTTATATTATTTTGTTAAAAACTTGTATGGTTGTTCAAAAATAAAAAAAAGAAAAAATGAATGAGAATTTAAAAACTAAAAAAAAAAAACAAATTGAAGGGCATTTTATTGCTATTTACAACAACAATAATGAATAATGCAAGTTTTACACTACATTGCTTTATTAATAAATGGAAACAAAATTGAAAAAAAAAAGCTTTAGTTAGGCAAAATTGTCTCCAAGAAAGTATTTTTTGTAAATTCATCTTCTTGTTCAATATTATTTAAGTTCTTGAAGACATTAGAGCCATTTCTATACTGGAGAAATATGTTCTTCAAGAAATATTGTTCTTAAGAAAATACACTTGAAACCCAGGAATGAGGAATAGTACTTCCATTTGAGTTTTAGAAGTACTATCCCTTCAAATAAATGTTCTGTTGGCAAAGCAATAGATAATTTGATCAATGGAACAGAATAGAGAGCCTAGAAATAGACCCACATAATTGGAATCAACTGATCTTTGACAAAGGTGCAAAGGAAATACAACAGAGAAAAGTTGTTTCAACAAATGGTGCTGGTGAAATTGGACAGATGTGCAAATAAAGGAATAAATCTAGATACTGACTGTACAGCCTTCACAAAAAATTTACTCAATATCAGTCACAGATGTAAAGGTAAATCTGTAAAACCTTCTAGAAGTGAGGAGAAAATGTAGATGTTCTTGGGTACGGAGATGACTCTTTATATTCAACACCAAAGACACTATCTGTGGAAGAAATATTTGATTGGCTAGAATTCATTAAAACTAAAAACTTCTCAATGAAAGACAAAATCACTCATTAAAAAGATCATATAGAAAGGAAGAAAACATGCTAATGACATATCTAATCAAGGACAGTTACACAAAGTATACAAAGAACTCTTAAAACACAACAGTGAGAAGACAGACAACGTAATTAAAAATGTGCAAAAGACCAGAACAGGTAGCTCTCTGGAGAAGATGCACAGGTAAGCATACAAAAAGATGCTCCATGTAAGTCATAAGGGATATGGGAATTAAAACATGAAATGCTACTTATTAAAATGACCAAAATCCAGAACACTGATATCAAACACTGACAAGGATGTGAAGCAACAGAAACTCTTTATTCATTGACTGTGGGAATGCAGAATAGTAAAGCCACTTTGGAAGGCAGGCAATTTCTTACAAAACTAAACAGTATTACCATCCAAACTAGAATCATACTTCTTTGTATTTACACAAGTGAATTGAAAATTATGCCCACACAAAAACCTGTACACAGCTGTTTATAACAACTCTATGTATAATTACCAAAACTTAGAGACAACCAAGATTTCATTTAGGAAGTGAACAGATAAGCTGTAGCATATCCTGACAATGGTAAGTTATTCACTACTAAAAAGAAGTGAGTTATCAAGCCATAAACAGACATAGAGGAACCTTAAACCCAGATTTTGTGAGAATAGCCAATCTGAAAAGACTACGTACCGTAGGATTCCAAACAGAGGAAATTCTGAAAAACTATGGAGATAGTAAAAAGAGCAGCTGCTAAAGGTTAGAGTAAAAAGGCCTAGCACAGAGGACTTTTAGGGCAGTGAAACTCTTCTGGATGGTACTATAATGCTAGGTACACGTAATTATACATTTGTCAAAACCCAGAGAATGTGCAAAACCAGAAATTGAATTCTAGTGTAAGCTATGTATTTTGCTCGATTGATGATGTGTTGATGTAGTTCATCACTTGCAATCAATGTACCACTTTGGGAAGGTAGTGTGTGGTGGGGGGCAGAGCATATGGATAATAAGATTTCTCCATACCTTCTGCCCACTTTTGCTATGAACCAGAAACTGCCTATGAAAAACCTATTTTAAAAATCCCAATGCTAAACACTTAAAAAGTAGCATCTTTATAAATTCACATAATCATTGCTAAGTGATGTAGATATACATCACCTATTAAATATTTAATAGGTTTAAAATAATTGATACTTTGTAGTAGGTTCCTAAATTTTTCAATTTTTTTTTGGCATGTGTGTGTTTGACAAATCTAATCTTATATTAAAGGAATAACTTGTCTGGTTTTCCTTAGAAGTAATTTTATACTAAAGGAAATTATAAGGAAGAACACAACAAATGCATCAAGATGTTATTCATAGTTCATGTCAAGATTAGTAACCTTATATAATTGTGTCCACAGGTAAATCATATCATATTAAATGTTTAAAACATGTGCTTCATATGACCCTTGATACTCCATATCTTGATTTATCAGTTGGATATTTGTTACATAACTTTTCTAATTACTTTTCCTTTGCTGAGATAACACAATGCTTAGCTTTATATTCATTACCTGATTCTCACTAGGTTTAACCTAAACAGGAAATCACAGAATTAATTTAACTTGCAACAACAAATCCCATCTAGGTAGAAGGGTATTTATTTCCTTATTGGCCACTTGAAAATACTCAAACTCTTCTTTTTTTCTCCTTTGTTTGTCTGGTTGTAAATACTAGGAGAATATAATGATGCAAGAGAAAAAAAAAACAGCAATAAGTCACAACTCCCCAGGCAAACATTGCTAACATTTTAGTACTTTTATTTAGAATGTCTATTAATTTTTGTAATTATAAAATATCATATAACTAAATTTTTGTCTTGCTTTTAAAATATTACTGTAATTTTTTTGCCCATCTCACTATGATTCCAAATTATAAATTCTTTAGTTATTATAAATTCTTTATAAACGCTACTTCTTACAGGTTGAACACATCACACCAGGAATCTGTTGAACCATTTTTCTGTGCTGGCCATTCTAATGTTGCAGTGAGTATTTTTTTCACAGTAATACCAGCCTACATTGGATATCTCCCTTGCTGATGTTGTTTTTGAAATGGTATTATACTGTCCATAAAGCCTGCTGGTGTAACTGTGATAAATACCTCATTATTCAGATTTTTCATCACTGTGACCAAAAGGTATGACAAGAACAACTAGGAGAGGAAAAGTTTATTTGGCTCATGGTGGTCAGAGGCCTCAGTCCATACAAGGCTGACTCCATTCCTCAGTCCGAGGTGAGGCAGAACATCATGGCAGAAAGGCCCTCTAAGTAGAGGAAAGAAGCTCAGAACATGGCCACCAGTAAGCAGAGAGAGCTCTATGCACCAGGGACAAAATATAAACATCAGAAGGCACACCCCAATGATATTCCTCTTCCAGCTACACCCCACCTACTTTGGCTACCACAAAGTTAGTCCATATCAAAAGATTAACCCCCTGGGGGTTAATTGTGTTGATTTTCTAACACAATTGTTTCACCTCTGAAAATTCTTGCGTTGTCTCACACATGAGCTTTTGGAGGACACCTGATAGCTAAACCATAGCACATATTATTCTTTATCAAATAAAAATCACACAAATCTACATTTATCATTATTATCAAACATATTCTCCACACATTCCTACCTTCCTCATTCCTCAAGACAGAGATTTTCTTTCAGTAGCCTGTATATAATTTCTTCTGATCTCAAGTTTCAAGTTTTAAAGTTCTTTTAAAATCAGGAAAAATATTTTTGCCTCCCCCGCCCCAACTCTACCACATTAACTTTACCCTGATGAGCTCAAGGATTAGCGCAAGGGCAAGGAAAGCCATGGTCTCTGCAGAGACACCTCACACACTTGGCAGGACAGGGACAGTTTGAGCTGAAGTGTAACCAAGTCCACTTGAGAGCAGAGAGGGTGGCACATGCCACATTCCATGTGTTCCCAGGGAAGGTTCATAACTCAAGAAGGAGGCCACAGGTTAGAGGAGGAAGTGAAACACACAACTTGGAGAACAAGAAAGGCTCAGTGACTTGAAGCCATTTGACTTGTGAACCCTGGGCTGCTTTAGGGAATCCTATAAACCTGTCAATGTGAGAGATTTTGAGGAAATCACCTCGCTTTTCCTTTTTGGTTGGCACTGTGTTCTGTTTGAGAAAAGGAAGCAAAGGGGAAAAAATTGCCTCAAAGTTCAAGTAGTCAGTATGGAGGTGATGGGAAAAACAAAGCTTAGGACAGTTTAAGCCTGCTTAGGGCCTGCTGGACTTTGTTCAAGCTTCTTGGCCATCCTTTATCTCAGTTTTCTCCCCTAGATAATAGCTAACTCAAAATAGTAGTGAGGATGTGTGTAAAGAGGAAGTAGTGTGTATACTACAGGAGAGATTTTTTTGTTTTAATAGGCATTAATTTGGGGGAGGAGGGATAAGGGTGGGTAATTCGGGGGGGGCTCTTGGGGTTAAATCTAATTTTCAGAATTTATATATATATATATTATTTCATTAGAAGGTTGTTTGTCAACAAATAATTTCTGAATAAAATTTTTTAAAAAGGCATTAATTCTCTTCCCTGACTCCAAACTCCCTTAGTACTTCCTTTTTCAGTCTAGAGGCAGGGAAGAATAAGGTCAAGACAATGCAATAACTATGCAAATCTGTGTAGCAGTAATTATAAACCTGTGTGAATTAACTTTTAGAAATAGAGTAAATAATTCTACTGCATAATTCAGATAGCAGTAGAATTATTTTCTACATAAAACCAGATACTGATTTTATAGAGACCAGTAGGGGGAGGAGGCATTTTTTAAAATTTCCCATGACATGTAAAATTGTCTACCTTTCCTTCTTGGATTTGTTCTTAACTGTGACTGATTTGAGAACTTATTATGTGCTGAATTCCAAACTACAAGTCACTTCAACACCATTAAACCCAGCTACACTTAGAGCCTTCTATTAGGTTAACATAAATATTAATTTTATTCAGTTCCCTTATTAAGATCAATTTCAGCAAGAAAAATACAGTTTAGAAGGATTCTATAATAAATGAAAGGTATTTAATTAACTAAAACAAAGAGGACATGACCCTACAATGTTTTTAAAAGATTTTAAAAGTGTAATCTGCCTTTTTCTTATCAATTATGCTTTCTAACAAATGAAATCTATTATTATGCTAATTTAAACCCCAGAACAAAATCTTGCCTTTCTTTGGATGTGTGCATATCATACTTTTATCTATGTAAGTGAAAAATTTTTTTCTAAAAAATAATTTAGTTTAGAGCTTATTTAGTAGCTATTATTCTCCAGTGGATCCTGGATATACTCTAGGCAAAAAAAAAAAAAAAAGTTTAAAAAATGTCTTAACTTTGTTCTTTTTACCTCAATAATTTTCAACTAATTTACTTACATGTTTACTGCAGAACTTCAAGTACCTAAATGATGAAGTTACATCTGCTACCCAGATTGAGAAACAGATGACAGAATAGGCCCATTAGTGTAATTAGTTTATTTAAATGCTGAATGAACAAAGAGTTGCTCTGTGTGCGAAGTGGGACAACTGGTAAATAAAAGTGTTATCCTAATGCCTACTTTTTTTGCTGTTGATAATCTTTTTTCATTTGTTGATCCTCTTACTGCAAATCATACTAACACGCTCTCAAAAGTAAGCCCAATAATTCAATCTCTCTTTCTTTCAGTGCCCCGGCTGTTCTATGACCTCCCAAAGACGTCCATGTCTTAATCCTTGGAACCTGTTCTAATCCTAGGAACCTGTGGATATGTTACCTGACATTGCAAAGGGAACTCTGCAGTGTAATTAAAGTTGTGGACCTTGAAAAAGGAAGATAATCCTGGACTGTGCAGGGGGCCCAACCACACGACTTCTTAAAAGAAACTTTCTGAGATAAGACTCAGAAGTCACAGTGAGACAACATTGCTGTCTTTGATGGAGGAAGTAAGGCAAGAACCAAGAAATGGAAAGCAGCCCTGGAGCCTACAGAAAGAACACAGCCTGCTGCCTCTTGGAGGTTAGCCCCATGAGACCCACATTGTCACACTTGACCCACGCAAGGCTGAGATAGTACATTTTCATGATGGGGCCACTAAGGATGTAGAATTTAGTTAGAAGAGCAATATAAAATTAAAAAAAAAAACCTTCAGGCCAACTGACTACCATGCTTTTCAAGGAGGTAATGCCATTCACAACTGTATAACAGAACTTAACTCTTCTCTATTAAGATAACTTATATTACAGAATCCTCAACTTTCTAACGTTGCACAGAAGCCATTCTCCCTATGCTACACTTTGCTGTCTGTCACTCTACTTCACTTTCTCTTTCAGAAGACTTCAACATGTACTCTTGAGAGGCTTGAGTGGTGGCTCAGCAGTTATGGTGCTTTCCTGGCGTGTGCAAAGACCCTGGTTCAAACCCCAGCACCACAATGAGGTGTCAGAGAAACAAAGGCCAGATGAAAAACTGAATAAAGTTGATTTTCTGACTCTTTGTAAAAAAGATATACTATCGACCAGAATATTACTATGACCGGTCATATCATATTCACATCAAGGCCATACGACACCAAGATTAAAGGTACCCAAAATGAGCAGGTAAAAAAGAAAATCAGGAAAAGGAATATTATATAAATATATATATAATATTTATAATATTATAATATTTATATATTTATAATATTTATATATTTATAAATATAATATATATATATATATTAGACCAGAATGCTAAAAATATTTTACTAGGTAACAGAATTCTGAATGATAAATTAAAAACATTTTCTTTGTGTGTTCTATATAGTCAAGAAAACAAATTATTCAAATTATGCAACAAAAACAGTATATTTTTATTCTATTTATATTGTTAAACTATCATTCTCATTCTTTCACCAGAAAAAAATACTTTATTTGTAAGAAAGTACTCAGAATTTATATTAAAAAAAGAGCATAAACCACATTTTTAAAAATCGAGGCCCATCTGTGACCATATGCCTGAAACACAAACAAAAACTTACAAATGCATTCTATAAAAAAGTACAGGCAGAAAGTTGGGCTTCAACATTTAAAACAGAGAAGGAAAAAAATGAAACATTGTGAGTAGTGTCTATTAATACAAAGTTGATGATAATTCAGATGATATACTTGATCACTATTAAATTTTAAGTCATTAAAAAGCAGCCAAAATGAGGGATTTAAAAATGCAAGACTTTGATGACAGAGGCTCAACTTTGAATAAAATCATGTTCCATGAACATAACACATTTTGACAACTAAAATGGCATTTTCTTTGAAATTCCAAAATTTTTTATGTGTTACACATTTGGACAGGATTTATACAACTGTACACTGATGAGGTTTTATTACACATGATTATAGGACACTTGAAAGGCAAGTATATTTTCACAAATTGTGTTCACAGCATATACGGCTCTCCTTCAACCAGAATGCATATTAGTATTTCAGAGACTCTTTCTCTCACTAGAGAAAGCCCTGAGAAAGAGGAGAGCCTCGGGTATCAAATCACTTGTTGGGAACTTGCAACTAGTTACCAATCAACTGCTTCTAATGCAAGGTATGGAAATAATGTTCATGTTTTCTTTTTTTTTTTTTTTAGTGTATTAGAGCTATACATAATAGTTGGGTTCATTTGGCAAAAATCATATACATGCATGGAATTTAATTTACTCCACTTCAGTCCCCGGTGATCCCCTTTTTCTCCCCTTCTTCCTCTAGTCTACTGGTCTTCCTTTCATTCGTTTATTTTTGATTGGCACATTAACAGATTTTTATGAAGGTGGAATTCGCTGTGGTATATTTGTGCATGCTCATAGCATAATTTTGTCCAATTCATTTTGCATTGGAAATAACTTTTATAATGTGCTTTACCTTCAGACCCTTGACCTCTAAAAGAGAATCACAGAATGTGAGAGTTGGAAAGGATTTTAATTTTTTTCTTCTGGACTTTTTCTTAAAAAAATTCATACAGATATTAAAGTAAAATATTTTCATTTGAATTTTTACATTTGAAACCAAAATTATAATTAAGATAATGAACATCTGCATTATGCCCTGAGGTCCTGACCTCTCTCTTAACTCCCAACCTTCAGTTCCAAGCAACCACAAAACTGCTTTCTATTACTTCAGATAAATTGGATTCTTTCACTTAGGACAATGATTTTGAGATTGATTTATTTTGTTTCTTGAATCAATAGCTATTTTATTTTATAATATTCTGATTTTTTTCCTAAGAGAGAGGGAGAGAAACAAAGAATCAATTTTATTTTCTCATCTGGCTTTTGTGTCTCCGACACTGAGTTGTGTATGTGGTGCTGGAATTCAAACCCCGGTCCTTGTGCATGCCAGGCAAGTGCTCCAACCACTGAGCCACTGCTCCAGCCCCAATGTTCCTGTTGTTTATTTTTAAAACTAATGAAAGCTTCCGCAATGGGCAAATTCATGAACTGAGATTTTGGCCAAGTACTTTCTGCCTGCATGGGTCAGGGTACTTCAAAGAAACAGAAGCAATAGAATACGTATAGATCCATAGAAAGATTTATTGTGAGGAATCGACCAATGTGATTGCAGAGACTGAGAACCCCCACAATCTTCTGTGTGCCAAACAAAGTCCAGGAAGCTCAGTGGTGTAGCTCGAAGGCCTGAGAAGCAGTGGAGTCCATGGTTTAAGTCCCAGTCCAAAACCAAAAGCAGGAACAACAGTTCCTACTGAAGGAGGAAGGATGAAAGCCTCAGCTCAGGGAGAGGGTACTCTCACTTCCTCTGTCCTTGTGTTCTGTCCAGGGCTTTTGAGAAGCCTGTCCACAGTGGCGAGGGTGATCCTTCTAATGTCCTGACCCAAATGCTAATCTCTTTGGTAAATCTGCACCCCTGGACTCACATACACAGATACAATGTTTTAACGAGGTTTCTGGCCACCTCTTAGCCCATTCCAGTTGAAATGTGACATTAACCATGGCAGTATGCTCTATAAGATATTATTAAAATTAGTATTATTATATTAAAAGCTTTGACTACAGACTCCGAAATCTCACCGCTTTGGCGAAAAACAAATGGTCCTTAGAGGTTTGGCCATAGCTATTACTGCATGCAATGGGAGGAGCATTTTGAGAGAGAATAAACATTCCTCTGTGCCACTGTTTCTGATTTCTAAGATGTTTGAAAAAGAGCAGTTATAAAATTTTAACATGAAATGACTTCATATCATTTGAACTTTGTTATTTTAAGAACTGAGCTACTGTATTTAGAAAGTGTGGTCAAGGAACCATTAAAAACAATGCCAATTTCCAATGAAGTTTCTGGAAAATATTCTTTGTGTTTGCTAAATTATTAAAGGTCCTTTTAAAAAAAAGAGTAAAGCTCTTTTTTTTCCTATGTTTTCCTTCCTATGTTTCTTTATATATATAGAAAGAGGGGATAGTGAGAGAGGGAGAGAAAGAGAGAAGCAATTTTTATTTAGTTTTTCATGTGACATTTATTCCTTGGACACTTTGTTGTGTATGTGGTGCTGGGGTTCGAACTTGCGTACTTGTGCATGCCAGGCAAGCGCTGTAACCACCAAGCCACTGCTCCAGCCCCTCCTTCCTACTTTTCTGCTGTTGAAACATATTTGCAAGGTTACTTAAAAGTAACAAATACATATTCTATGACCTAAACCCTGAACAACTGCTCATGAAACCAGAGTTATCTGCTTATCAGAAGGATCTCCAAGAAGGGACCAGACCAAGTTAGAACAGTGTGGAAATAAGAAAATATCAGTGTTGGTCACACAAGAGAGGGGAACACCCTCCTTTTATCAGTATGCTGTATGGTCTTCATCACTTTTCTTTCACTGCTCCTACACAGAAGCAGCCCTGGCCGCTCCTCCCCCACCTCTTCTGCAGGTTGAACTACCTGCACTCGGTGGGTAAACTAGTTCAAGTTTAGCTCAGCTCTATTGCTGGTCCTCTTTTTCTTTCTCTTTCTGGCAGTCTTACCCAGTTTCATACTTTTGATCCCCACCTGTGCATGATGACAAACCGGGTATCTCCAATCCGGATCTCCCTCATAACTCACCTACTGAAAAAGACCTTTTGAGTGTTCCAAAGCCATCTCAAAATCAAAATGCCAAAAGGATACTTTTCCTCTTCCTCCCACACAAAATCCTCTTCTACACTTCCCTATGCCACTCAATGATTTCTCGCCTACCCCTACACAGGGGTCATTCTTAATATTTCCCTCTCGCTCGTCCCCCTTCCATATCCAAGCCATCTTCACTTTGTGTGTATATTCTCTGAACACAGAATCTCTTGAACTCATTTACTTCTATCCTCTTCTGCTTTCACCCAAGTCTAAGTTACCATTATGGACAGCTACGTTAACTCCAGAACAAGGCAACCCATATTATCTCTTGTGCTTTCCTTCATTTGATCTCTGAAATGCAATAACACAGATCTTCCAAAACCAAACCACTTCCTCTTGTTCAACATACCTGAAATCCTATCATCATTTTTTCAGATTTCTATCTCTCTTGAAATCTATTAATGTTCCTCCAATTCCGGTGACACTAAACTGGACCCTCACATCATCATCTCTATCCTAAATGATACCAACTGATTTTAAAATGATCTCCTTAACCTTCAGTCTTTGTCTCTCTAATATGTTTTATAAGTTAAAAGGTTATCTCCTTTGCTTAAACAACTTAGTTCAAATAAAATAGAAAAGGAAAAAAATAGTAACATGAAATTAGGAGTGCACATAAATACCACTTTCACTGCATATGAGACTCACTATTCTAGAATGTACTGTACAAGAAATTCAACTTAAACATTAAAATTGTACACATTTGCTAAGAAGATGTGAAGTTTTACAGAGTTACTTCATTGATGAAATGACAATAGTTTCAGTGAAAAGAGACCCCTAGTAGACATAAGTGACTAGAGACAGGAGATGAAAAGTGCCTGTGAGTGGCAAGGGGTCACAAACTGGGATTATCATCTATAAAGAGAAAATAAAATCACCTTTCAGTAAAGATTTATGAAGCAGCTTCTACATGCACATTAATTTAATGAGCAATTTTTTGCAAATATGGTATATGAGAAATTATCTCTATCTTTAAGGTCTTCAGTACACTTGTGAAGACATGATTAATATGTAAGAAAAAGTTTGAAAGCATAAAACCAGAAGATATCACAATATGCAAAAACAAGGTGAGGGAAAGAGATTAATAGGTCCATCAAAGCTTTGTAGAAAAATCAACAGAAACAGGAATATCACATATTTAAAAACAGTTGTGGACGAAGTAGTCTGCTGTTTGGGACAGAGGCTTGTACTAATTGAAGCACTCATCAAAAGTTTTGGTTAAATAAATGACTCAGATACTTTGTAAATAATGATGAGCAGAAATGTTTATTCTTACTTCCATAAAGATTTTAGGTCATTAAAGTCAGCTATTTATTTGATTAAAGCCATGTTGGAGGTCAAGAGAGACATTTACTGGTGTATTAAGTAAATATTAACCTGTAAATTTTGTCCAGAAGATTGATCAGCAGACAAACCACCCAAATGGTCCATCCAATCAGATTGGTAAAATATTATTAAGTATTGCTCTTTAAAATAAATTATTATTATTCAATGGCATTATTCAAAATATTTCTTATAGGATTTCACCTATTTTTTATTTTATTAAGGAGTCAACTTGTTATATGATCATAAATGCACATAAAGTAACAATATGATATGCTTTTGACCCTAAACTATAGTTACCCACATATCACCCACAGCCCAGTCTCTTGATTCTTTTATGTTACACATGTATAACAGATGAAAATGTCCATATATATCTCTGTATAAATATATGATTGTGAATTTTCCTGAATTAAATGACTGCATGAGTATTTGATTTCTGGGGGTGGGGAGGTAAAGAATATTTTACATTGTTGATTGTCTCCCTAGATCCTTCCCTATCTTCCTTCCTTCTTCCCTCCCCCACCTCTTCCCCCACAACCCACCCCCCCACAAATCTATGATTCTCCTAGATTATGTGTTGCTATGTCCTTGGTGGGTTTGTTTACCTTTTCATCCAAGTCTGGGTTTAGTGAAAATTTATTTAGCATCTTCATAGTACCTAGCAATCTAACCTGATATATCAGCCTAGAGATGACACTTAGGAAAGTCTTACTGTCGCAGGTTAAAGCTGAGGTAGACTATGCCAGCATTTCTGTGTGAGTAAGGTGGTTTCAAGGAAAATGTCAAATCTTGTGTCATGAACAGCACTTTAGCAGCAAGGCTGAGTCAGTTGGCCTTTTCCAATTTATATTTCAGAGTGTTGATAAAGACCATTAAAAAACAAACTATGTTCAATAGAGATTTAGCCCAGAATTTCATGAAAAAGCATTGTATTGACTAGTTTATTTTGTGCGTGCCTGATCTCCGAGTTCTGATTTATTTTCAGAGGACGTGTTGCACATTTAAGCAATTCTACCTAGATATCATCATTTCCTCTTTTCCAATGTGAAAACTGAGGTTTCTTTTTCCAAGACAAACCATAAAGTTTAGTGCACTGACTTGATAAAGAGCAATTAGTTCAAGTATCAATTAGATCAAGGTTAATACTTAGGCTATAAAGGCCATTTTTGTTCACCTTTCTGTAATATTTCTAAGTCTTTTTGTACTTTGAAATAAAAAAATGAGGATACAATGTAAATGTCAAGACTGGGTGATATATCAAACGTCTCAACATTCATTTGGGAACACAAAATCGCTACATCCTTTCACCCTTTCAATTTGTCCTGTTCTCATATTCTACTAATTTAAACAGTATGGTCTCTGTTCTTCAGAAACACCATTAATCTTTCTGCTTTACAGATAGAGTTGGGTTAAAGTTTTAAAAATGTGTTAGATTGGATTTCAAGGGAAATAGTTCTACTGTCAAGAATATCAGTTGGTAAATGCTTCAACTTAGCAACCACTATCCTCTGGATTAGTCCTTTTTCTTATCAGAATCTATACCCTAAAATTCTCACGTAATTTTATTTAATTTTCACATTATCCTTTGAAGGATGTGATATATATATGTGTGTGTGTGTATGTGTATATGTATGTATGTGTGTGTATATATCATTTTATATATATATATATATACATATATATATATATATATAATGTGTGTGTGTATATATATATATATATATATCACATTTTTCCCAGACAAGAAAATTGATTTGAATGTTCCCAGAGCTAATAAGATTATCATACTACCATGGTTATTGTCTGCACCTTTCCCTCCAAACTGCTAATCAGATCAGGAATGGATAATTGATCCCAAACCAACAAACACCCCATGGAATTGTCTTGAGAATTTGAACTAAAACACAGAATATAGTCCATTGGACATTGGCATCAAAGATGAAACACCCCATAATCTGAGGGACCAAGAAATGACTTGGCTAAGTCATATCCAATTAATTACCAAGAAAAAGAAACCAATTAGTAAAATGAAGTCAACACATCAAAATCAAACAGAAGATAACATGAAGGGAAGCACACCAACGACAAGAGAGGAATACAGGGACCTCATTCGTGGCTTTCCATCCAGATCGCCAGAAGATGCGGGCTGTACTTTACTTGCTAGTCTTGGGTGATAGTGAAATTGAAAGTGGGAAGAGCTCACACTAACCCCACTGGCTTAGCATGGCCTGGGCTGGCGCTCTCCCACCAGAGCTACCTTGACTGCAGAACAATGGCAGAGAGACGACTTGAGTCACCAAGCTCTGCCCTTTGTCCCCGTGGCTCTCTGTCATGCACATGCCATGTCCTTCTCATGGATACATTCATTCGCTACTTTAAATAGAGGGATGTCAGCATGTACTCTCTGGTGTGAGTCTGTATAATACTGTATATAGATTATACAGATTTATTATCTTTATTTATACACATAATACAGTACTATATATTTATATGCACATTCTGTTTACATATTTATATGTATATACAAGTATATGTCTGTGCATACATATATATCTTAGGAAAAGGACTAGTAATAATTAAGGAAGCAATGTTTAGGAAAAAAACAATGAATCTTAGAAATCATAGGTCTGTCTCTGAAGTGATATAAAATTTTCAGTATTTTTTGCAAATCAAACAAAAAATACAGACCTACTCTAAAAAAATTAAAATAAGCTTCCACATGACTGTGAAACATTAGCCATGTTCTATATTTTGAGGCAATAAGATACTCAAGAAAATGTACCCGCATGTCTTCCAGCACCAACTGGTTATCATGTGACTTCTATGAAGCCTGCTGGTTTATCTGCGACTTTTCATACACATGCTCAGTAAATTCTCACAAAAATCTTGTGATGAAAGGATTACCCCATGTCATGGGTGAGGAAATTGATGCTCGGGGAGACCAAATATCAAGTCTAGGGACAGAGATTTAAGTTATAAAATCTCTTTTTTTCCCAGACAGAAGAGAAGATAGATCATTTTTAAAGATAGCCTCATACACAATTAGAGAATTGCTTAGGCAGAGAAAGACTCTGGACAAAGACCAAGTACCCAAATCTTCAAGCATGCAGCTTTTCTCCTTGCTTCTCAAAGATGCTGATCATGTGTATCCTCCCCCACCAACACACAAAGTGATGTTGATCTACAGCATACTTCAATAAATGGGAACAGAAATTCGATAATTTTTTTCTGTTGGGGTTTGATTTCTCTATTCTTACAACAACATTTTAAAAACTAATCATAACTGGATTCACCTAGGGATTTCACACAGTTGGCACACTTGAGCAATATCTAGACTACCATTTAGAAGATGTTCCCAATACAGCATGAGCCACATGTAAAGAATCAATTCTACAAATATCAGAAACATTACAATGTATCTGACTTATTTCCTCCCGATCGGTAGGATTTGCCCAGATTAGAAAATAGCTTGATTTCTTAAGTTTGAAAGTCTTAAAATATAGGCATTGAGTCTAATAATCTATGATTGATGATCAAGTGCTTGCTAACTGTGGGGAAGAACATTATAGTGACAATTGACAAAATGATGATATTTTATATCCAACAAAATAGTTTACAGTTGTAACAATCATGACATTCATTGATAGTAGTTTAGAAGGAATCAAGAAGCATTAGGCCTGCAGAAGAGCCAGGAAACTATTGCATATGCTATTTCCGTTTTACAGATAAGGAAACTAAGCCTTTCTAAGTGACTAGCAGGTTAAGAATATTTATCAGATGCTTTTGGTATTATGAATATTTATTAGCTGACTATAAGCTCTTGGGGGCAGGAAATGTGTTTTTATCTTTGTAACTGTAACACCCAATAACTCACCTGATTCAGCACTAATGTGCTATCTAGTATTGATTCAATGAGTAACATTCATAAAAAGCAACAGATTGCTCTAGCATGAGTGATAATAAAAGTGATTGCTATTTTATCAATGCAAACTTTATCTTCATTAATATTGCCATTTAGTATTCCTGGTGGGTTTGCAAAGAAGCCCCGGTACATCCATTTGTGACAGGAAGATGAACAGGAAAGAGAGGCCAGCTGGAGCTTCCCCAGGTTCAGAAACACCTTTCCTTCCTCAGTAACTCCAAGGTTCTAATAATGAATGACAGTCCCTTCTCACAACCTGCTCTGACCCAGCAGATGAGAAACAAAGCTACTGTCCCTGTGCAGCTTCCAAGCCCTACTCCCGCTCAGTGTGCACAGTAATGACTTCATCTGTCAAGATCACATCAGGACTCCGGATGCACTGGCCAACTGTGTGCGCTGTTTGCACAGCCTCCCCCTTACAGAGAACTCCTTGGTCACAGCCTAGTTGATAGGACTCAACTTGGACTGGTTGAAGCGAGCTGTTGTTTGGAATTATGCTATTGCTCCATATTTGCTGGACCACAGAATCTGCCTTCTTCACGTATTGAGGCTTGATGTCTTAGCTTTTATTAAAGGGATTCTAAAGATTTGATATCAAATTCGGATTTTGTTTAGATCTTATAAGACCAAGAAATCATTAAAAAGAGGCAAGCAATGGAGAGCAATGGGCCACTGGCCAATGACTTTGTTCTAGTGACTTAAGACACTTTTGTTTTTGGGAATGTCTGAGCACCATTATGCTGGAGCAGACTAACTGATCAGTCACGCCATAGTCCCTTGCTCTCCCCAGGCAATAGTCCCTAAAGACAAGAGACGGTGATTTTCCAAGCATACACAAAAGGATTATACATGCAGTATGTCATGTTAAGAGCCTTTGAGATGAAATTCGCTGGGTAAATGTGAGCTATGAGATTAGCACTGTGCAGAGATGGAGCAGCACAGTACAAATTATCAACTGGTTTTCAACCCCCTAAATGCAATGTTTCAAAGGTTTAAGTAAAGTAGTTTGGTTTTTAATTCTGTGTAACAAGAATAAAACACACACTGTTCTCAGGTTCCTCCAATCCCTTTTTCATCCCTCCAACGTCCTCTCAATTCCCTTCAGAAGTCAGCTTTGCTTCAGAAGCAATCTGTCCCTACTAACTTCTCCCTGAGAGGGTCTATCAATGTTTTAAAATGGTTGTAACGTATTAAGCATCATACCTCACCTGCATCCAAAACAGATGTAGGAAGGATGGTTTGATGCATGCCAGCCAGGTGCCGTATTTAACCTGAAGTAGCTCAATAGGGATGGTAGCCCTTCTAGCAGCCAGAGTGCCTGCCCTGGAGCTGTGCAGGTCGGACTCATCTGGGAGAGGGACTGCCCTCTGGTAGCAGGGGAAATGACTACAGATGGCATGAGCCAAAGAAGTGGGAGATCATTTTTTAAAGGAAAAAGTGCTGAATGACCAGAGTGAATAAGTCAGAGTCCCCAATTCCCTGTTCATATTCTGACTTCTCTTTCATCTTTGACACATGCCTGGAAGCCCCATCCTGCTCAGGCTAGTCCCCAAGATATCCTACTGCACCACCTTGTGTTTCTTGCTGATCCTTTCCTTGTCTTCTCCCTTCTCTTCGGGCTGGGAGTAATGACCAAATCATTAGCATTATGACCGAGGTAGTCTCTCTGAAATTTTAAGCCAAGGAAGGAGAAGAATGTTTCTTTTTTTATAATTTTTTATTCAGAAATTTATTTGTTGAACAATCAAAGACGCTTGTAATGAAATAATATATATATAAATTCTGAAAATTACATTTACCCCCAAGAGCCTCCCCAATTACCCACCCTTATCCCTCCCCCCTTCCCAATACAACTCTACAAATGCCTTATGTTTTTAACTACTTAGTTAATATCCTAGAACTAATTCACCCACAACAAGCTAAAGGCTGCCTTTCTCGATTAGGGAGGGACTGACACCAGGTATCCAGCAAACAGGTTTGAATTGTCCACAAATGCTATTGGATCAATTAAATAATTAAGGGGTTCAACTGTAATTCTAAGAACATTTAAATGGTCACAAAAAAGTAAAACCTAAATATGAATCAAATTTCCACATACAAGTAATTAATGTTAAATTCTCATCCAACACTCCTTTGACAAGCATGGAACATTATTACAGATTTTTAAATTATTATTAAATGTATTCAGACAGTGGGCTGGAGAGGTGGCTCAGCAGTACAGTGCTTGCCTGGCATGTGCAAGGACCTGGTTTCCAACCCCAGCACCACATTCACAACTAAGTGGAGAAAAAACAAATACCAGATTTAAAAAAATAAAATTAAATCTTTCTCTTTGTTACAGTCTCTTAAAAAATATTCAGATGACACACAAGAATATCTATTTTTTACTATGTCTCCCAATTCTAAGGGTAAATATTTCTTGATGTAAATAGGCTTGAAATACTGAGTTCTAGTCCCAAATTTGCTCCTAGCCCCATAGCAATGAAAAAAATCATTATTCCTATGCTACAGGGCTATCTTTTCATAGGTTCCCTCATCCTTTCTGATGGGCATAGCAATATATGTAATGCAATAGCTTATAATCAATTCATATTAATAGTAATGCATATGAAGCTACTTTCAAAACAAAAGATCAACTTATTTTTATTGTATCTTGTGTTGCATTACAGGTCTCATTTGCATTTTAAGTGCTATGTTTGATGCTATCGCAGAGAGAAGTACATCTGGGCTGGAGCAGTGGCTTGACAGTTATAGCGCTTGCCTGGCATGCACAAGTACACATTTAAACCCCAACACCCATGTGCACAACTAAGTGTCAGGGCAATGAAAGCCATGTGAAAAACTCAGTAAAAATTGATTCTCTGTCTATTTGTCTCTCTCTCTCTCACTGTCCTTCTTTCTTAAAAAAAAAAAAAAAGAAGAAGAAGAAGAAGAAGTACATCCCTATTAACATGTCCCAGAGGACAGGACCTTCCTTAATCACATATGTACAATACTGAATGCCAGAGCAATGTAATCATCGAGAATTTGAACTAAATGCAATTCAAAGCTCGGCCCTGGTGTTTATGGGTAAGGAACTTGACCTCTCTGACCTTTAGTTTCCTTTTATAGAAAGACAATAAAGTCCTTGTGAGGATAAAATGAGATGAGGCTAGAAAAGTTCTTGAAGCTACAGTAGTCCCCCTATTCATGGTTTCAGTTGCCTGCAGCCTTCTCTACAACGAGATATTTGGATAGAACGTGAGACCACTTTAACTTTTATGGTATATGGTTATAATTGTTCTTCTTTGTCACTATTGCTGTTACTTTCTGAGTGTGCCTAACATATAAATTAAAGTTCTTTTTAGGTGTGTTTGTATAGGAAGAAAACCATGGTGTATGTAGGTTACAGGATCTGTAGTTTCTTCCTCTCTCAGGAGTTGGAATGCGTCCAGTGGATAAGAGGACACATTGTATTCAATAGATATTAGGTAACACTTGTGAGCTTGCAGCACACACAAACACTAACAACAGCAACAACCCCCAGAACAGCAAGGCAGCTCTATTTAACTATGAGCCGTCTTGATTGTTCACTTTCATTTTGTTTATTTTGTCTCTGGAGAGAAGTGATTAGGTCTTACAATTTTCTGTTTTATACACATCCAAAGGGACTCCAAGCATTCAGAATAAAATAGTTTTAATTACCCACTAATTCTTCAAAGTTACAATATATCAAGGAGTACTGGGTATGGATTATCTCAAAACCATGCAGCCTTGATAAGCATCAGGGATTCAGGAAGAATCTCAAAGGTGCCAACCAAAGGAGCTAAAGGAATTCAGTACAATTTATAAATGAGAGATCTGAATGAATTTAGGTAAACAGGGGAGTATTTCAAAGAGAAGTTGAAAGGAAGTGCTATAGTTAATCAAAATAACCTGCAACCATAAACTCAAATCATTATGTGCCTTAAATTTCTTCCATCAAACCAAGAATATCTAGATTCTTGAGTGGGCTTCTATACTCTTCCTGCATTCTTTCTCCTGAGTAAAAGACATATATGCCCGGCCCCAGAAGTTTGAAATACCGTCTCCCTAAACAATATAAGAATATATGTTTATAGTTCCCAAATTCTATTAAAAGAATATTTCTGTGCACCTTCTGTGTGCAGTGCATTCACTAATACCAATATAGGTACCCATGAACCAGTGCACAAATGGATGTGGCAAATTACTTGGAAGCATCATATTCTGAGTTTTAATTAGAAGGAATTGCAGAATACAAGTTGTCAGACTAGGGAAAAAATGAGCCAGAGAGAAAAAAGGGCCAAATTTAGCTAGACAATAGAGAACGCTAACCCACCAAGCATCACAGTCTGGTATCAGCTGTAGCAAGTTCCCAACATAGCACCTAAAACACATCCTCCTTAGGCACAGGCCTGCTGCACCCTTCAAGCAGACAGTTCCTGTGTCAGCTAGATCACACACAGGAACAGTTCACTCATCTTGGCTAACTAGAGCAGAAACTGCAGTCTGAATTCATGCAAAACTAAACTGCAGGGTTTTTTTTTCAAGTTTATACAGTTTAATTACTTTCAAGAACACCCAGTAACTCAATTAAGGTAACCAAAATGTTTTGTTAAAATAGGCCCCATATGAACAAAAGAAAAATATTCTTATAATCATTACACAGATTCATACATAAATGACATTACTAAAATTCAGAATCTTAAATTATTTGCACTAAATGGAGGACAATTCGTATCAGTTATTGAAAATGAGCAGCATTTATTGAATGCCAGTCACCTCCTAGTCATGATGGTACTAACAATGACAGTTCCTCTGAAATGTTAGAATTATTTCTTGTCTTTTTCTAACATCAGGGAATTCAATTTTCAGTATGGTATAGTAGAAAGAATACACAACACCTTTCTGATTTCTCCTCTCAGAGAAACAGAGACAAGGTGAGGTACATTTTGAAGGCCAATAGTAAGGCGCATTCTAAAGGTTTATAGAAAGGATGTGGAAGGGAAGTAGGAGTCACAGAAACCACTCCAACAACTGATCACCCTAACAGGCCAAAGGATGCCACTGCACAGCCTTGCAGATTGTACACGACACACTGTTGGGAACATCCTTCCCATTGCAGTGTTTCTGTGAGACCCATTGGAGGGACACAGCGTATAACCTGTGAGACCTGAGTGTGCCCTGGAAGAGAAAGTTGGAATCTGAGTACAAGGCAGCCGTAGGATAAGATCCAAAGACACCAGAGGACCGTGAAGAGGGTTCCAGTAGACAGGAGGCAGAGGCTACAAAAATTCCTCAAGAGTCAGAGGCTCCTACAGTCTTTGTTGGTAGAGTTTCCCAGAGCCTCAGCTGTGGCCAGAGCTAATGGAGGTGCTAAGAAGGCCTATTTAGTCTCCATTGTTCCTAAAAGATTAGCCTGGGATTCATGAAAAAGACTTTGAGTAACTTTAGCAGGACAAGTTAGAACCCCAAAGCACCTTGCATAACATCATATCATTTTATTTTATAGAATACTAATAATGTATTTAGAAAATTACTTAATAATCCTCAATGTGTTAATTATACTATAATAAAAACAATCCTGGAATAGGCATAATTTCAGATCAGTTCATAAAACTTTTTCTGCAAGCAAGTATTAGATGACAGGACCATATCTAGAAATTTACATAGTCAAATAAGGATATCAAGGAGGCTGGAGGGAGGCAGTATGGGGGAATCAACTCAGAGGGAAACCTCCGACCTCCACGAGAAGTTCATTTAACACAGGGTTTAATTGGGGGAAATATAGAACCATGGGAAACCAAAGGGGGAAAACCATGGAATGGCAAGAGCCTTGGCTAACTATGTGAATATACATTTGTTTTTTGATTGTTTGATAATGATTCCCCCTTAATTGTAAATCCATATTCAACAAATAAAAAAAATATAGAGAAAACCCCTGTGTTTAGGGGCTGGAGTGGTAGCTCGGGAGTTGCGGCACTTGCCTGGCATACGCGAGGACATGGGTTTGAACCCCCGGCACCAGGTACATGATGAAGCGCCAGAGCAACAAAAGCCACATGAATCTAAATAAAATTGATTCTCTCTTTCTCTCTCTCTCTCTCACTGTCCCTCTTTCTCCTTTTTTTTTTTAAATAAAAATCCCTATGTTTAAAAGCATAGAAAAATTTTCATTACTATTCAGATAAAATAGCTACATATTAATTTATCCTCCTAAGTAATACATATATTTCATACTGATATAAGTTATGAGGTATACTCATAATAAATGCCAAAATGCTAAGTAGTATTTGGTTCATTAACAGTTACTGTATAGCGCTGCCTCAATTTCCTATATATTCTATATTCTACTATACATAACAAATTCCAGTTCTTACCAAGCAAGATACTCACGTATCATTTAATTTATATTCCACAAATAGTGAAAAAGAATATGGTAAATAAATTAAATATTTACATGTTACTGTGCATAAATAGTGTTTATAAATTCTCTGTAAAGGTACAATCAGAATAGAAAATTCTGGTTAATTGAATATAGTGGCCAAATAGCATAATCAATACATCTGGAAAACTGATAATCTCTTTACTACAAAAATTAGTAGGCACATTAAAATCTTGGATTATTTTAAAAGATACTTCAGAATCTTCTGCACCTCAGAATTTTTATTTTAGGTATTTGTAATTATTTTAAAGAAAAGCAAGCTTTTATCCTAATTGACTTTTATGATTTTTAGTTAAGAAAAAAGCTTTTACTTTTGTTAAAGTCTATTTAACCCAAAGGAGTACGAATCTAGATCAATGATTTTCAATGATTTTTTTAACAGCAAAATACTTTGCTTTTGTAAAAATCTTACATAATATGGCAATTCAACTAAAATTGGGATTAGTATAAATAAATTCATATTTTCTAAAAATTACTTATAAAATCAGTTAATGAGTTTTATTTTATTCTGATGAGCTATAAAATATTAAATCAGAGACAGAAAAGTAACAGAGTTTTTCCGTTTCATTACCATTCTATTCATATATTTCATTTTACTTGAATAAGTCCATGAAGATCTTGCTTCATGCCCTTGAGAATTCATGTATAATTTTACAATTTTTCTTTTAAAAAGACCAATGCAGTGCTAACAGCCCACGTAAAAGAACTTAAAAATATGTGAAAAATAGAAATATCGCCCAGAAAAGCACAAATTAAGCTTTGTTGGAATCTAAGTTTGACAACTTTTAGGTAATATATTCTAGTGGACCTTAAATAATTAAAAAAATAAGTCTCTATTTTTATTAAAATTTATATCAAAATTTAGAGAATTCCTAGAGAACTTCCAAAAACTGAAATGGTATGTTGAATAACTGTTCTGTATTAAATCTGGTCCCTTTCAGGTCTAATATGCAAAGTTGACATGGTTATTATGTTTCCATTGGGCAGAGTTTGGAAGAATTTGGAAATATGAATTTTATATATATATATATATATAGAGAGAGAGAGAGAGAGAGAGAGCGCGAGCGAGCGATAATGACATGAAACAGAAATGGCAAACTCAATTGCACATAGAATCTCAGAAGGGAACACCAATCTATTAAGGGGACTGGACAAGGTTGACTGACATGAGGAGCCAGCCAGAATTCAGGTCTAATAAATATGCTATGAAAACTCAGGAAGAGTGAGCTTTCAGCAGCATTCACAGCCTTGAGTAACCCTCTCCCCTTCATTATGGACTGGATCTACGGCTTTGCTTCCAATGACAAAACATAGCAAAAGGACACAGTGACAAGACTACAACTTCTGACCTTTCTGACCTGGCTCTCCTCATTTTTGCATTGACGGGCAAACTTCCTGGTGAGGAGCTGTCCTATGCAGAGGCCCACCTGAGAATGAGCAAGGGAGTCTTTGCCCCATAACCCCTTAGGAAATAAACCTTCCAACAACCAAGGGATTGTGCTGGATAGTCCCTCTACCAACAGAGCCTTGATGACTTTAACCCCAGCAGAAGTCTTGAGAGAAGCTCTGTGAGAAGCTACCCTTAGTCAGAGGGCCTAGTTTCTCTGTACTTGGATTCCTGACCCACGGAAACTGAGATTACATAATAGAGTGTCATCAGATTTTTCAGTTTTTTAAGAGCCAACTCAAATCTAGATTCAGATATATGAAATCTCCTATATTTTTAAAGTAGGAAACCAATTTATTAATAGATAACTATGTAGCACAGTGGAATATAATACATCTGAAGGCTAAATAGTTAGGAAAATCCTGGTTTTCCAAAAGTACACTAACAAGGGCAATGCCAGAGATCATGATCAAAAGTGAGCATTCACTGATAAACACGTGGAATGAGGAAAAACTCTTCTAAAACAAAATAAAACTACTTTTCCTTCTACTGATAATGTACAAATGCTGACAGAGATGGCATGATGAAAAGTAAGAAATTCCTGTTGCAATTATGACAACCATTAATAAAATCAGAGAAAAAAGTGATAACCGAGCAATTCACCAGACACCTTGAATCAATCAAAGTGCTCATATTAAACCTGCTCAACATTTTGCTCATGTGTTTCCACAGAATGGTAATAAACATGCGCTGGAGGAAACTCAAGGGACTACTTTTTCCTTTTTAAATTTGAAAGACTATACTATGGTTAATATACATGAGTTGCAAACTGCTAGGAGAAAAAGGCCAATTTCTAATACAGAAACGCACTCAGGGATATAAGTCATACTAAAACATTTTAAGACAAAATGTTTCTATAAATTTGTGCCACAGAATTACCATAACATCATCTGCTGTAGTACAGATGATGGCTAATCCTGTCTTACCCGCTCAACATTTCATCTATCACTTCTATGAGAACGAATCCCAAATAGGCCTTTCTATCCCCGGCCATATCCCCAAACTATAATCCTTTATCCCAAATTGTATTTTCTCTTAGCTATCCTACTTCTTATTCAACAACCATCTTTCTCCCCAAATTACCTCCTCCTGCTCCATTCCACCACAGTCATTTCTTCCAGCTACCAAATCAGATTAGATATTCTTTAATTTTATTTCTTTAATTATCTTAAATATTACTTCCTTTATATTTCTACAGGAATGACACTGTTTGAAGACTTTACCAGCTAACAGTCTAAGCACCGTGCCATTTTCTTCATCATTTTCTTTTTAGCGATTTATTCCATTGTTAGTTTATTATACACCCACAAACCAATATTGAGCTCCTTAAATCACTCAATAAAATACCAATTATTGATGATAATATGATAGAAAAAATGCACTCACCACTCAAGTTTGAACTGCCATAATGGAATGAACTGAACTAAGAGTTAATAGGAAGGACATTATGGATAACCAAAAATTATGAATAAAAGCAACTATAACTGACTTTAATGACATGAAAGTATATTAGAAAATTTGTAAACATGAGACATGGTCATCACTCAGTGGGGACCTGGGGTTATCTCTCCTGGAAAAGATTTGTTGATTGTTACAGACTGTAGTAAACTCAGACTCTCCTCTGTAACTCTGGGTAGAAGTTTGGTAAATCAAATTCTTTTAGATTACATTTCATGTTAATAAAACCGAAGTCCATGTCTACAAAACCAGCATTAAGGAGATAATGCTTTATAAGGTGAATAGCCATCCTGAAACAACTAGTATTAAAATTTTCACATACTGAGTACTCTAAAAATAGAACATGCTTTTGTAATCTTCCTATTATATGACTCATATCAAGTGCTTTATAATTTGATGATGCTCCACATGAAAGGATCTCTTCATCACTAATATGAAAAATTCTGAAGACAATTGCCAAAATTAGAATCACCATTTTTCCATTTGAAATAAATGCCTGGTGTTTTGCCTCTGAGACCAATAAACTGGGTTATTTGAAAGAATAAGAAAATAACGTTTTTGTAAAATTAGTTCTTTCCTATAGATTAATCATATATTTTTTTAAATGTTCAAATCAATTTTGTGAATGTAAGGATTGACAGGTATTGTCTAATATTAAGTAGAATCTCTCAGAATTTAGTATTTAGAAACTAGTTTTGGGCTTCAATACTAACATCTTTAGGCCTTTTAGAATTTGGAAGAAATTGTACTCTTAAGCATGCTATTCTGCATAAAAAGGGCACAGGAACAGCAGAGAGGCTCACCAAAGTCAGAAAAATCACTAGTGGGTCTGGGAGACCCATCAGTCCAGAAGAAAATGTCCACATTGCTCCACCAATTACCAATCAATTCATTCAAAACAGACAAATCACTGACTTATTAACACACCAAGAAGACCATCCTATTTCTTGGCAATCTAGCTTTGAAAAATAACCTGAAAATACAAATAATTTCTCACACATAGCAAGTGCCAATCAGAGTAGTCAAGACCATGGTAAAAAGGAAAGAACAGGCATTACAGAAATAATCCCCCTGAAATTGACCCAATTATACTCTTTTGTTGAGTGCA
>PVKS010028611.1:0-26202 GCA_004027875.1 Aplodontia rufa
CAATGAATACATGAGAAAGTGCTCCAAATCACTAGTAATCAGAGAAATGCAAATGAAAACCACATTAAGATATCACCTCATGCCAGTCAGAATGGCGAAGATGAAGAAAATAAACAATAATAGATGCTGGAGGGGCTGTGGAGAGATAGGCACACCAACGCACTGTTGGTGGAGCTGCAGACTGGTACAGCCCCTCTGGAAAGCAGTGTGGAGAATCCTCAAAAAACTAGGGATGACTCCACCATACGACCCTGCTATTCCACTCCTGGGTATCTTTCCAGGGGATTTAGAATCAGCACATTATAGTGACACAGCACTATCTATGTTCATAGCAGCACAATTTACTATTGCTAGGCTATGGAAACAACCCAGATGTCCCTCACTGGATGAATGGATCCAAAAACTGTGGTACATTTATACCATGGAATTTGACACAGCAATTAGAAACAATGATATTGCAGCCTTTGGAGGTAAATGGATGGCTATGGAAGAAATCATGCTGAGTAAAATCAGCATAACCCAGAGAACCAAGGGTCGAATGTCTTCACTCATCTATGGAGGCTGGATCTAGACCTTGGCCAATGAGAGAGTTCATCTCATATCATGTGTTAAATCCAGATAAGGTGTAATGTCACACAACCTAATATTTTTAGAGATACTGTAGGAAGGGGAAGGGAGGGATAAGGGAGGGTAATTGGGGGTGCACTCCTGGGGGTAATTCTAATATCCAGAATATATACACATTTTATATTATTTTGCTAAAAACTTGCATGGTTGTTCTATAATAAATCTCTCAATAAAAAAAAGAAAAAGAAAAAACTGCTGGGATCATCAAAAAGCAAGCAAAGTCTGAGATATTGTCATAGCCAAAGACAGGACAAATAACCACAATGTCATATCTAGTTGGGATCCTGGTACATAAGAAAGACATTAGGGAAAAACTAAGACAGTATGAGCAAAATGTGGGTTTTAGTCAATAATAATGAACTGATAACAGGTTGTTAATTAAAATAAAAACATAGCATACTAATGTAAGATGTTAACAACCGTGAAAATTGAAGTAGACCATCCCTTCTACTATCTATGTAATTTTTCTGTAAATCTAAACCTATTCTAAAAAATGAAGCCCATTAATTTTTTAAAAAGTATTTGGTAACTTAGATAAATCAAAAACAGTTCTAAAACTAAAATTTACATTTTTAGAAAACTCAAATCAATAATCTAATTCCTCACCTTGAGATGATGGGGGAAAAGGACAAATTAAACAGAAAACAAGCAGAAGTAAGAGTAAGATAAAAATTAGAAGAAAAAGAAATGAAACAGAGAATGGGAAGGCAATGAATCCAAAAATTGGTCCTTTGACAAGATCAGTAAAGTTGCAAACTTTTAACTTGATCAGCAGAGAACAAAAGACAGAAGACTCAATTACTGAAATCGGAATGAACACAGGACGTTACTATCAATCTTATAGAATTTTTTTAATTATAAGGGAACACTATAAACAACTGTATGCCAACAAACTACATAACATAGATGAAACTGTAAACTTCCTAGAAAGATCTAAACTACCAAAACTGACTCAGGAAGAAATAGAGAAGGGCATGGTTGTACATGCCTATAATCCCAGCAATTTGAGAGGCTGAGGCAGGAGGACTGAAAATTCAAAGCCAGCCTCAGCAATTCAGTGAGACCCTAAGCAACTTTGAGACCCTGTCTCAAAATTAAAAATGAAAAGGTCCAGGAATGTTGCTCAGTGGTTAAGCACCTGTGGGTTCAATCCTTAGTAAAAAAAAAAAAACCTCATTGTAATGTAAAGTTCCATTTATAGGAAATGTTCAGATGTTTAGAATAGGGAAATCCAGAGACAGCAAGCAGATTAGAGACAGGGAATGTGGGTGTCAACTAATGACTATGGGATTTCTTTGGGAGCTGATAAAATATGCCAAAATTGATTGGGGTGATGGTTGTACAACCCTAGCCCTACACTAAAAAATCGTCAAATTGTACACTCGGAATGGGTGGATCGTATAATTGCCAATTATATCTCAACAAAGCTTTTAATTTTTTTTTTAAGTTTTGCAATGCCTAACTGACCAATCACCTGGCAGTCTATACGGCTTTGGAGAGGGCTGGGGAAGCAGCGCAGTGGTAGAGCACTAGCCTCGCATGCTCGAGGCTCTGGGGTTGATTCCAGCAACACAGGGAAAAGTTGGAAAGACCCCGAAGGTGGTTGTTGGAGATTGAAGAGAAGATCAGAGGTGAGCATTTCTCCTGGGATTGGGGGAGCTGCCTCTCCTTCACATCCAGCTAAGTGAGAGGGGCTCATGGAGGCCCCTTCAGAAGCTTGACATGAATTCCTATGGCATCTGATAAGAGATGCCTAAAAAATCTAAAAGGCAAGCAGCTGGTAGCAACAAGGGAGGGCTTTGGCTGCTTGGACGTGACTCCACCAGCCACAGGTCCAGTGCTGTGCTTCCTGGGAAGGTGGTGGGCCTGTGAGAGTCATGCAGGAGAGGGTTAGATCTGCAGAGGGACTGGAAGAGGGGCAGAAATGACCTGTGGGATAGCCAAAGGCTGAGGGAGGAACCATGGGTAGACCCAGGGTGCACACCTTCAGCACGGAAGCCACCTAGGTGAAAGTCACCCTTAAACACCTGCCTAGCTGACTGTCTTCACCGTGTCAGTCAGGGCTGGGATTAGGGCAAGAGAACCAGACACTTGGGGTAGGACACAAAAAACGCAATCATCAAGATGAATATTTTGATACAATATTTTTTAAATTGAGGTATAACATTCATGATGTACAAAGAATCAATCTTCTAAAGAAAGTAATGCTGCTATGCCAAACCACATTGGCACCTGAGGCAGAGGGAAGATGTGTGTTCTCTATATGCATTTTTAATGTGTATTTCTTTCTTTTTTAAATTATTATTAAAGAAAGAGGGACAGTGAGAGAGAGAGAGAGAGAGAGAGGAGAAAGAATCAATTTTATTTAGTTTTTCATGTGGCTTTCATTCTGCGGACACTTGATTGTGTATGTGGGGTTGGGGTTTGAACCCGCGTCCTCATGCATGCATGCCAGGCAAGTGCCATAACTGCTGAGCCACCGCACCAGCCCTTTAATGTATATTCCAACAGTTAATTTTCTTCCAGAACATTAACACAGTTGAAAAATATAGAAAAATTGAAGAGCATATTGAAACTACTTTAAATTTAATTCTTTTATTCATGCCTCAAACAGATTTATTATCGTTTTAATTACCTGACTTTCGTGGACACAAACTGATCACTAATATTTTCAAAATCAACTTCTTTGCCTGTCTCGTTTTCAACTGAGAGAACTGCTATGTCTGACAATTTATCTTGGCTGAATGACAATCCGAAAGGATTTTTTAGTTGAACTTACTCTTTAAAATTTGGGGGTGTCCTGCTTCCAGGTACCCCTCCACTTTGTGGAGTCTCTGCTCTTCTTCCTAAATAAATCCTACTCCTTTTACTCCTCAAAAAAAAAAAACTTGGATATTTTGTTTTTTGTGGGTTTAGCATTGATTTTAATTCTTTAAAATTTTGCAGGCTGGAGCGGTGGCTCAGTGGTTACAGCGTTTGCCTGGCAAGCGCCAGGACGCGAGTTCAAACCCCAGCACCACGTACACAATGAAGCGTCTGAGGAATGAAAGTCACATGAAAAATTAAATAAAGATTGCTTCTCTCTTTCGCTCTCTCTGTCCCCTCTTTCTTTAAAAAAAATTTTTTTTTTGCATTAAACTGTCCCTTATTTTTATGACTAATGGTGGGAGCCCCTTAAATTATCATGTCCTAATCTCAGCCCTGGTGTGAGCTGGGCCATACCTGTCAGGAAAGACCTCTCCTGACCTCTGATGCCTCCCCGCTCCTCCCCGCTCCATCCTGAAATGCGCAGAAATCATGGTTTAGCAAACTGCCGGAGGAGGCTGGAGCGCCTTGGTGTGAGCGTTAAGCTGAGAAATCTTGGCGAGGCCACTCAGGTCCTGTATTATTAGGGTTTTTCAAAGAAACAGACTCACTAGCAGATGTGGACACAGCACATGCGACTTCTCAGCCCCTAGCATGGTGATCAGTCCCTTGGGATCTTATCAAAGGTTGGCTCGCACAATGATGGAAGCTGAGAAGTCATATGCTGAAGGCTCAGTAAAGATGACGGTGTGGTTCCAGTCCAAGCCCAAAGGCCTGAGATCCAGCAGAGCCAATGTCTAAAGGCTGGAGAACGAGGAGCACCAGGGCAGGAGAAGAGAGATGTCCCAGCCCAACTGGAGAGGGCACAGGCCTCTCCTCCACCTCTGTGTTCTACTTGGGCCCTTGTCGGATTGACGGATGCCACTGGCATTGGTGAGAATTATCTTCTTCACTCAACCTGCTGATTCCAACGCTGGCCTCTTTCAGAAAGAGCCTCCCTAACCCCCAGAGGAATTATGTTTCCCCAGCCCTCTGGGCATCCCGTGGCTCAGTCAAGTTAATGAAGAAAATTAATCATCACAGGCCAACGTCCCTTGGAGCAGGCTTGAGCTTAGAGAGAAACTCCATCCTAAATGCAGTTAGAGTTTGGATTCTTTTGTGAAACTTTGCATCTGAATAACTGAGACGTGATTAGTTTTATGTTGATATGACCAGATCTTTTTCCTTATCTGAGAATTCTGGGACTTGCCCTACAACTCATTCACGAGTCAGGAGAAGTAGCTGCCTAGAGAAAACTTGAGCCAGGACCTGGGGCGAGGTCATCAATATGTCTGCATTTGGCTTCATCTTCAAAGTCAATTCATTTTCTTCATCGTGTTGGTTATGTAAGTCACCACTCCGTGACACTCTACAAATGAAGACGCTTATCACAGTGACCACCATGGTTGGAATATCATTTTAAAGTGTTCCCCAAAGAGTCATGTGTTGGAAACTCAATTCCTAGTATAGTAGTGTCCAGAGGTGATGAGACCTCTAACAGGTGCCACCTAGTAGGGGGTCCCTAGGTATTTGGGGACATGGCCTCCGAGGGGATTGTGAGACCCCAATCTCTCTGGCTTCCTGTTTGACAATGTGATCTCTTGCTGTCACGTACTCTTGCTATCTGCTATGAAGTCTCCACCAGAGCTGAGCCTGTGTCATGCCCTTGAATCTCCAGAACTGTGAATTACATTAACCTCCGCTGCTTTATAAAGTTAGCCTGACTCAGGTATTTCATTATAGTAATGAAAAATGAATGACTACAATAACTCTCTAGATCTTTATATTTTCATGCTTCTAAGATCCTGAATTTAGGGAGATTTGTTCATTACCTGAGAGATTTGGCTCTTTTCCTGCACTATTTCCACCACTGCAAGAAACATTTGTTTCTATTCCCTTTAAAATGAGAGATCCATAATGCTATTTCTGCCCATACTGAAGTTCAAACTATTCCTTTCATTTTCTGAACTTTCAGCCAAAAGCTTAGAGTGGGGCCTTTTCTAAACTGACACTATCCCTTAACAGAATGAATTTTAAAACTCAAGAAATCCCTGAAACTACTTTCTTTTCCCCTTCCCCAATTACAGTGTTTCCTTCTCAGCTGCATTCAACATTACCTTGGCTTAAATATCTTCCCTTTCAACGAGATTCCCCAGCAATCTCCTAAGGGAATCCTGAGTCCTCTCAGAGCTGCTACGTCTCCCTTCGCCAGGAACACTTCCACTGCAATAACTCAATTATTTCAAGGGAGATTGGAAAAGCGAAACCTGCCAGCAAAGACAATTAGCTTCGTCTGAAGTGGAGTTGGCGCAACTGGCCTCGAAGTTTTGAGAGAAAGGAGAGCTTACTCTAGGGAGAACAAGAAATAGAAGCTAAACGAGGCTCTGCTGGATGTGTGACGTCCACGCAGCGTCCAGTCATGAGCTCGGTGGTGACCACAGCAAACTGGCAATCTCCCTTTCAGGAAGCCAGTTTCCCAGGTAGCACACACGCACCGCACGCTGACAGGGTCCCCAGGGGCCACAGCAGCGCATCAGGCGGGCTGGGCCGAAGAAAACTCTGATGTTAGAAAGAGGAAATAGCCTTTCTCTCCAACAGGAACGTGTGCTGTCCCTTCGTGAAACATGAGGTCCCTCTGGTGTTCTACTTTGATGGACTGGTGCTACTTTCTCTTAATGCTACTATAACAAACACGGTGAAGGTGATGACGAACAGGAACTGACCCTGATGTCCCGTAAAAAACAGAGAATGGAGACTGTGAAGCACTGAATCGTACAAGCTCCATCTAGTGGGGACAACTGCCACCCAGCCCCAGCATTGTCCCCATTTGGGATCACTGACTTGGATAGCTACCTATTTCTATTGAGGAGATCCAGGTATTTATGTGCTTCCATCCTGCTCCTAAATGTTGATTCATTTTCTTATTTTTGCTGAGGACTGAACCTAGGGACTCACTCATGCTAAGTAAGGACTCTACACTGAACTACACCCCCAGCCCATTTTATTTCGAGGCAGTCTTGCTAAGTTGCTGAGGCTGGCCTTGACCTTGCAATCCTCCTGCCTCAGCCTCCCAGGTTGCTGGGATTGCAGGTGCATGCCATCACACACATCTCTTTTTCTTGTTTTCCACACTGTATAAGCCCAGACTGAAAGGCTAGATGAACCCCGTCTTCACACTGGATTTGACCCGGGCAGGACAGCTTTGCAGCATCTGTGATACACTTTCTGAATTTTTTTTCAATCTTGCTGAGTATTTTTGTAAATAAACAAAGCTAAAGATTGTTTCAATTCTCTTTTAATTTAAAATATATAATCATACCACCAGAGTAGAGGAAGAGGAACAGGGGAAGGAGGAAGCAAGGGAAAGAGGAAATATTGGGGATCAAGAATGAGCAATGTCATATGCATTCATGATATGTCAGAGCGAACCCCACTATTATGTACAACTAGAATGTGCTAACAAAAAAAAGTACATGACCATGTATATGCACATACACGTATACACATGTACCGTGTGTGTTTGTATATGCATATATAGATTGTACGTACAAAATCACATCTATACAATTGCATATATAATTATATGTATATAAAATTACATTTATGTATGTATGTAAAATTCAGGCCGATCCAGCATTGTACAGAGACTCCCTAATCCCCATCTGACCCAGGAACACACTCTTGAGAGAAGCAGCTCCGTTGCGAATCAGCACGTGTCATTCAAGGTGAGTTTTCCTCTTGGATTCATACTGAAATCTTCGTTTGGTTCCTCTGTTCACAGCTTCTCAGGGTAACGCAGCTGTGGGTCATTTCCATTGGAAGCCACTTGGGCTTCCTGTTGTAACTGAGCTGCTGCTTCTCTGAAGGGTGAGTCCCAATCTCTTTGAGGTAAGAGGACTTCAAAGGTAAAACAACCCCTTAAAAGTCAAATTTGGATCCATTGTATAATTTTAATTTTATCTAAGACCATCCGAATATATCCTCCAAACTTTATATGCACATGAAGTGTTAAAATACACAAGAAATCTAGTCAGGCACAGAGCCACACGCCTGTAATCCCAGCGGCTCAGGAGGCTGAGGCAAGAGGCCTGCAAATTCAAAGCCAACCTCAGCCATTTAGCAAGACCCAAAGCAAGTTAGCAAGACCCTCTCTCCAAAAACAAAAAAAGAAAGAAAGAAAGAAAAGAAACTCGCTAAAGATGTGGCTCAGTGGTCAAGTACCCCTGAGTTCGATCTTCACCCCCCCGAAAAATAAAACCCCACCAGAAGTGTCATCATGTTGACTAAAATCTCCTCCAGGTAAGGACAACGCGTAGTAAGGCTGGCTCTGTGCCACTTAGGGACTAATTGTGAGGGGACAGCAACTGGGCCTTGCCTCAAAGCCCATGAGGCAATCTGCATTTCAAGGGCTTTTTCCCTGGAAGAAGGGAAGAGAGGACTGCCATCACCAGCTACCCTGAAACTGCCCGGAGATTGGGAGATCGGCCATCATGTGGAAGGGAAAAGCGTGAACGTTCTCCAGGGTGTCATTTGGTTTAGTGACCACAGTACCTGCCAAAGCCCAGAGATTCCACGCAGAACTCAAACAGAGGAGGGCTGCCATGCGGGGTAACTGGAGCGGGCAAGAAGACAGGAAGTAGATTAGCAGAATCCAATGACTTGGGAAGGGAATGGAGTTGTCAATCCAAAGAACGAAGGCATAGTGTCAAAACAGAGACCCTGGGCTGCCAGGCCACCCTGTCGGAGCGACGATTTTAAGAGTCTGAGGTGCAGTCAGCATCCCACACAGCCAAATCTATCTATTCAGTCCTCCGATAGCAACCTCAACTCACTGCAATCTGAAGATGGTGGTGTGCCCCTAACTCTGAGAAAGGCTGAGACCCACATAAGGAGTTGATCAAGTGCACCAAATCCGCAGATTTGGGCCAGGCATGGTGGCACACCCTTGTAGCCCCAACAACTCTGGAGGCTGAGGCAGGAGGATCACAAATTTGAGGCCAGCCTCAGCAATTTAGCAAGGTCCTGAGCAACTTGTGAGACCCTGTCTCAAAATAAAAAATAAAAAGGGCTGGGAATGTGGCTCAGTGACTAAGCTTCCCTGCGTTCAAAAAAAAAAAAGAATAGATTTGGAAACACTGGGGACAATCAACATAGGCTTGGCACTTAAAGTGTCTAAAACATTGAAGATTATTTAGCATAAAGCTTAGAGGTTGGGTAGTAAAATTTAGATTGTGATTTTTAAGTTCATAAATACAGTTATGGTTTGGATCTGAAAGTCTCCTCTGAAAACATAGTCCCCAGAGCAGCAATGCAGTGGTGGGAGGTTTAGGCAATGATTTGGTCATGACAGGCTCTGACCTCATCAGTGGATTGGGGATTACGGATTAAACCATTGATAGCTGAATGGTCTGTGGAATTTCACTGAGGAAGTAGGTTACCGGGATTTATCTTCTCCCCAGCCCTTCCTCTCCTTCCCTGCTGCCATGAGCTGCGTTCTTCCACCAGGACACCCTGTCCCACCTTCAGCCCAGAGCAATGGAGCCAGCCAACCACAGCGAAACTGAGAGTCAGAGGAAGTCGTTCCTCCTCCAATTCGTTCTTACCAGGTATTTCAGTCACAGAGACGAAAAACTGATGAACACAGGTATGAAGAGCATTTTACCCCTTACTCAAACATTCGTGATTAATAGTCACTAATAATCCTACTGGATTTCCTAGATTTTTTTTTTCTGTAGTGTTCAAAGTGCTTAAAAAATGTCTATTTTCATAGACGTTTTAAAAGTTTTCAAAATGAAAAGGGATACATTATTATTTTATAATGTTTAAAAGATTTAAAATGATTTTACCAACTGGATTAAATAGGGCTAGTTGGTAAAATAAATTGAACATAAAAGTTTACAGAAAAACTAGGTTTTTGAATTTGTAGCATTAATAAATAAACTATGTACCATATTTTAAAATCCCAGCTAGCACAAAATAGTTACCGAAGACAGCTGAAATGTTGCGAGAGCAGGGCTTTAAGATAAGAGCATTCTAATTTTCCACCATTATTAGTATGTGATCTTGGATAAGTCACTCATCTCCCTGGTTCCTAAGTCTTTTTTTTTTTTTAGAGAGAGGGACAGTGAAAGAGAGAGACAGAGAGAGAGAGAGAGAGAGAGACTCAATTTTATTTAGTTTTTCATGTGGCTTTCGTTGCTCTGAGACCTTGTTGTGTATGTGGTGCTGGGGTTTGAACCCACGTCCTCGTGCCCACCACTCCAGGCCCGGTCCCTAAGTCTTTCTCATTTATAAAATAAAGAAGCCCTGGCAGAGACCTAACAGCCCCTCCAGATCTAACATTCTAGTGTTCCAAGACGATTCGCTCCATTTGCCATCTGTCCTGACATCCTGCCCATTTGACAGTTTGCTCAGGAAGGCTGCCCCACCTTGACAGAGTCCTGTTCTCTAGGGCCTCATTTAATTTATGGCTTCTGATACCGTCCTACTTACTTGCTTATGTTTAAGCCTCAAGAAACGCTGCCTTCCCCAAACCCAGCTAGGAATAAGACAAGTCATGAACAGGGAGAGCATTATGGTCGATAAAACATTATCAACTCTTAACACCAAGAAGTTCAAGAACTTCTTTGACTTGGGCTTTCAGGATCCAAAAGCCAATTGTTTATTCTCCCTTGTCCACACGGTGTCAAAATACCTGGTGAAGACAGCTGATCCCATTCCCCAATCAGTCAGATCTTAGAGACTGCATGAGCTGAGCAGCTAAACAAAGCTCTTACTGCCTTACAGATGAAGCGGCCAGACGCTCGTGTTGGGGCCAGTTATTAGCTGAGCCAGCTCCGCCAGTGGGTTGGATCCACCAGAGGCAAAATCGGTGTGTTGGAGGGGGTGATCGCATGGGCTGCTGGCATTTCCCAATTCTTGGTCTCAAATCTGCCCTTGGTAGTTTTCTTCCCCATTGAGAGTCCCCTCGCCTATGTTCATCAATCTCATTGGTTTGCTCTGAGTCACTTCTCAGTGCCACCTAGTATTAACTCTATGACCACCTCAATAGATTGTGTGCCGCCTAGCTCCATGGTCTGTCTGCAAGGTCAATGTCCCCTAGGGATGCACAGTGACTTTCTTTGTAACTTCAAACAAGCTATTGACTTCTTTGAGCTCTGGTCTCTTCCAAAAACAGGGAATAATTACTTTATATGATAACTTCAATAATGTTTATAAAGAACTGAGCATAGGCACTCAATAAATGACTTCTCTTAGTGATTATTAACTGTTATATTTGAAAGGTCTTCAACAAATATGTGGAATTTCCAGAAAAACAATTTAAATAAAAACCAAAACAGTCACCAGCCATCCACCAAGTCCACTCCTAAGACTGTGTGCGTAAGGAGCAGAGTCAACCACAGCTAATTAAATGCAAGGTTCATAGATAGGACCCAGGGTGCCTCTCTGGAGAGTGGAAGGGGGATTATGTGATCTAAATAAACCACAGTTTTCCTAACCACGAAACAGAGCTCATCATAACACTGACTTCATCGAGTTAACCTGAAGATGAAACGGTAATACATAGGATGCTTTGCACAGACTCTGGTATGTTGAAAGAGCTTGATAAATACCAGCAATGACTAAAACATAAGCTCCTTGAGTTTCACTCATTTTCTAAGGCCTTCCCAGTGTCCAGCTTGGAGCTGGTCCAAGGTAGATGCTCAATAAACACATGCTGCATAGAGTATTGTTGTCTTTGTTACTTTTAGAAACAATCAATTCTGAGTGGATAAGACCGTGTATCTGCGTGGACAGAACGCTCTTACATCCTTAGGTAAAAACAGGGGTCTGAGAACACAGCCCCAGCAGGTATATAGAGAAGTGTGTTGGTGACCAGTCCTGACAGGAGCATTTTGACGATTGGCCGGGCTTTCTTGAAAAGCGCGCATGCTGAAGAAGCTGCACGCGAGTTCTAGGACGTCCGTCCAGCCCTGGTGTTGAGGCTCTGCGAGCTGCGTGCGGACGGTTAGGAAAACATCGCCTCTGCAGGCAAGGGCTGTGCTGAAGGCCTTTTCTACATCAATGGAGATGGTCATCTTGTTTTTGTCCTTACTTCTGTTTCAGTGATGAATCACATTTATTGATTTGCATGTTGTGCGATAGGTGCTCTATCGCAGCTGGGCTGTGCTGAAAGTTGACGTGTCCCTTGCTACGTGCAGAATCGCCTATATGTTCTTTGTAATCATGGGCTTGTCCTTTCTTCCTTTAGAAAAATATTACTCTTAGTTAAGTAGTAAATAAGAAATCTATAAACATGTTTTCATCTAAGAAGTACACAACTACATGTTTTTGTCCTCTAAGAAATGCACATCTTGTAAACATTTCCCGCTTGATCCTAATAAAATGCAGAGGAGCTGGGGAGAAATCCGACTGCCTCTGAGCAGTCTCCCCAGCCTCCCCCATGTGAAATTTCAACTCGACTCTGAGTCTGTCATCAGGGATTGTGGGACCGAACACTGGCTCATGAGCATTCTCAGCAAGCAAACACTGACAGTAAACGATTCGTGGCAGAGGTGGCTCCTTAATTGGCAAACTCTACAATGTAAATGAAAAAAGTGTCCTAGCAGAGGATGGTTGTTTTCAAGGAAAGCTAGGAAGGAATGAAAAGAACCCTTCCTGCCCGATGTGCCTGCAGTACAGAAGCAGGTGCAGCAGCCTTTCACAATTGGATGACGGTAACCATTGAGGTCAACCAATGAACTCCCCTTATCCCAACAAAGGCTTTCAAAGCTGCCTTCTGGCTATATTTTAATTAGCAATTGCAAACAAGAAGGGAGCAGGCATATTTGGTTTGCATGATGACAACTGGTTGCTAATAGAGCCACGGATCACATTAAGGATGGGGTGCAAATGCCACAGAGTGTACTTAGTGTACTTACACAGACAGATGGCTGCGAAGACTCTGGGCAACGTAATCTCAGCACACCACCATCTTACGTGCTGTCCACTGTGAACCAAATCATCATTGTTCAGCACCTGGCTTTATTTGTAAATCAGAGATTTCTCCTATAACGCTGAGTCTGCACATTAGGAAAAATCAGAAGCTTGGGACACCCCAAACTCTGAATGGCTGCAGGGAGGTGGAGATCACATGGGTTGACTTTTTCGAAAGGGCTCATGGGGATTGTGCTTTTAACTTAAACCAGGTCCATTCATTTCTTTACCTGGATTCATCGGCATCGGAATGTCCACCCTTCCAGACAGGCATGCTAACTCTCTGCTCTGAAGGGTTTGGTCAGTTCCTTGGGCCACCTCACCTCTCAACATACAAGCTTGAGCTGTGGCTCAAGCTCTGCCTGACTTCCCAGAGGTCCTGTCTCAGCTGACACCAACTGTCCTCTGAATAGCACTCTTCAACTTACCAAGCATCCTCATGGATTTCCTCCTGCCTAATTGCTCTGGATAGGGTCTCGAGAACATTATTGAATGAAAGTGGGGAGCATGGCAGCCTGGTCTTGTTCCCGAGTTGAGTGGAAATGCTTTCAGCTTTCCTCTGTTTAGTATTAGACCGGCTGAGAATTTGTCACGTATGGCCTTTACATATCTTCTCTATCTCCTCTAGAGTTTTGAGTATAAATGGGTGCTGGATTTTGGTGAAGGCCTTTTCTGCATCAATTGAGATGGTCATATGGTTTTTGTCCTTACTTCTGTTTAAGTGATGAATCACATTTATTTATTTGCATGTCGAAACAGCCTTGCATCCCAGGAATGAGGCCCCCTTGATTGTGATCGATTATCTTCTAGCTGTGTTTTTGAATGCAGTATGCTAGAACCTTAGTAAGGATTTTTGCATTGATGTTCATCAAGGATATTGGTCTGCAGTTTTCTTTTTATGATGTGTCTTTGTTGGGTTTTGGTATCAGAATTATGGGGTTGCCTCATAAAAAGTGTTTGGAAGAGTTCCCTCCTTTTCAGTTTCTTGGAATAGCGTAATAAGGAGAGGTATTAACTCCTCCTCATAGGTGTGGTAAAACTCAGTGGGGAATCCATCAGGTCCTGGGCTTTTCTTCTTTGGAAGGCTTTTAATTGCTATGTGGATTTCAGTGCCTGTTATTGGGCTGTTTAGGATTTCAATATCATTCTGCATCAATGTGGCGATGTTGTATGTGTCTAGAAATTTGTCCATGTTTTCCAGATTATCCAATTTGGAGGAGTACAGTTTTTCCAAATATGTTCTGATTTCCGTAGGGTCCATGGTGATCACTCTCTTTTCATTGGTGATTTTGTTGATTGGTTTTAATTCCTTCCTTCTTTCAGTGGGATTGGCTAGGGGTTGGTCCATTTTATTTATTTTTTTGAAGAGCCAGCTCTTTGTTTCATTGATTTTTTAAAATTTTGTTTTGTTTTTGTTCTCGATTTCATTGATTTCGGCTATGATGTTGATTATTTCCTGTCTTCTTTTGACTTTGGGATTAGAGTATTCTTCCTTTAGTAGGGATTTGAGGTGGAGCATAAGCTTATTTATTTGATATCTCTCCCGATTTTTAGTGTAGGCATTCAGTGCTATAAATTTTCCCCTTAAGAATGCTTTCATGCCATCTGAGAGATTTTGATATGTTGTGTCTTCATTCCCATTTGATTCCAAGAATTTCTTGATTTCTGCTGTCGTGTCTTCTTGGATCCATTCTTCATTTAATAGGGTATTATTCAATTTCCATGTATATGTGTGTTTTCTGTTATAATTTTTGCTGTTAATTGTTAGGGTCATAGAATCATGGGCTGATAGGATACGTGGAATAGTATCTACTTTTTTATATTTGCTGAGATATCCTTTGTGAACTAGAATATCATCTATTTGGGGGAAGGATCCATGCACTGCTGAGAAGTTATATTCAGCCAATTTGAGGAGGAATATTCTATGGATGTCTGTTAAGTCCATTTGATTTGTAGAGTCATTTAGACTGGAGATCAACTTATTGCCAGGGGTTTTTTTTGGGGGGGGGTGTTTGTTTGTTTTTGTTTTGCTTCAGGCAAGAGAAGGAAATCAAAGGGATAAGAATAGCAAGCGAAGAGTCAAAGTATCCCTTTTTGCTGACAGTATGATCCTATATCTGGAAAATCCAAAAAACTCTACCAGAAAACTGCTTGAGCTTATAAACAGATTTAGCAAAGTGGAAAGCTACAAGATCAACACCCATAAATCAATAGCTTTCCTACACGCTAACAATAATAGGGTAGAAGAAGAAATCAGGAAATCAGTCCCATTCACAATACCCTCAAAAAGAGAATATTTGGGAATTAATCTAATATGGAAGTAAAAGATCTCTACAATGAAAATTATCCAACATTGAAGACAGAAATTGAAGAAGACCTGAGAAGATAGAAAGACATTCCATGCTCTTGGGTAGGCAGAATTAATTAAAATAAACATTCTGCCAAAAGCACTATTCAGATTCAATGCAATCCCTACCAATGTCATTCTTACGGATATAGAAAAAGCAATTCTCAACAGTTGGAACAACAGGAAACCCAATATAGCCAAAATATTATTAAGCAAGAAAGAAGAAATAGGTAGTTTCACAATACCAGAACCAAAAATATACTACAGAGCTGTAGTAACAAAAACAGCATGGTACTGGTATCAATGTAGGAATGAATACATGAGAAAGTGTTCTAAATCACTAGTAATCAGAGAAGGGCAAATCAAAACTACATTACAATTTCATCTCACTCCAGTCAGATTGGCAAAGATGAAGAATATAAACAATAACAGATGCTGGAAGGGTTGTGGGGAGATAGGAACACTAACACACTGTTGGTGGAATTGCAGACTGGTCCAGCCACTCTGGAAAGCAGTGTGGAGATTTCTCAAAAAATAAGGATTGGATCCACCGTACAACCCAGCTACCCCTCTTCTAGGTATTCTCCCAGAGGAGGTAGAATCAGCACATGAGTGGTTAAAGTGCCTGCCTGGAATGTGCAAGGATCCAAGTTCAAACCCCAGCACCATGTACACAACTACATGTTGCAGAAATGAAGGCCAGATGAAAAAATAAATAAAATTGATTCTCTCTTTCTCTAGCTCTCTATCACTCTTTTAAAAAAAATCTATGTTCATAGCAGCTCAATTTACAATAGCTAAATTATGGAATCAACCCAGATGCCCTCCACTGGATGAATGGATCCAAAAGCTCTGGTATATATATACAATGGAGTTCTACTCAGCTATTAGAAACAATGATATTGCAGCCTTTGAAGGTAAATGAATGACTATGGAAGAAATCATGCTGAGCAAAGTTAGCCAAACCCAGAGACTCAAGGGTCAAATATTTTCATTCATTTGTGGAGGCTAGAGTAAAACCCAGGCTTGGGGAAAAGGTTGTCAAACTCATGTATTAGACCAGCATAGGCATAGCAACACATAATCTAGGGAGACTAGATATGTAGGGGGAGGGGTGGGGAGAGGCATGAGGAGGGGAGAAGGAGGACAGATAGGGAGGGATGTAGGGAGACAATCAACAATGTAGCATACTCTTTACCCACCCAGATGCCAAATAATACTTATGCAATCGTTTAATTCTGGAAAATTCACAATCTAAACATTTATATCCCTTGTAGGAACGAAATATAGAAGAATCAAGAAACTGGGGCGTGGGTGATGTGGTCTGGTTTAGGAGCATATCATATTATCACTTTATGCACATTTTTGATTGTACCATAACTCAACTCCTTAAATTTATCTTCATGGATTCCTTAAAGCCCAGAGAGCAAAGTGCCAAATGATTTCTGAAAGAAATCATTCACATCATTCACAAGCTGAGTTGCAAATGAGACAATGACCCAGTTAATCTATGAACCTACTGCAGACGCTGGAAAAAACCCTGCCTGTTTATGATTGTCCTTGAAGAACTCAGTCTTAAATGTCACCTAATCATCCTGTGCATAACAAAGGCCAAAGGGAAATTGCTGTTGACAGACTCATTCCTGCACGGCTCCCTTTCTGTCTCCTTGTGGCTTCCTTCATTAGCTCTTTTTCCCTCTCAGAAAAAGCCCGTGACCTTGGAGGCTGTTGCACTTCCTTTCTTGCCCCTATAATGGAGTGAAGGTGTCTCTGCTACCCTGGGAGCTGAGGCCAAAGGAAAACCACAGATGCCCTCCCAGCTTGCAGCCGTCTTTCTTGCTTCATCTCGGCAGGAAAGGGGCTTTGCAATCCATGCTTTTCCTTCTCTCTTCTCACATCAGAGCAAAAGCAAACAATAATTTCAATGGCATCTTTTTATAATAAGAAAAACCTTCTGCTTTCAACACAACCAGAAAGGAAGCCATTCGTCGCTCCCTAGAATGAGCTATCAGCATGCAGTTGGCATTACTTCCCCACTGGGGGTGATAGATGTGCACCGAGCCATCTGTACGCCTCAACCAGTTCTCATGGCCAATGTTGGCATTTGCAGGTCACGTAGGAGGATAATTTTGATCAGACACTGAGTCCATGGGTTTAGGGATAGACTAAACCCTCAGTTTCACTTCTACGATTCCAACCACCGCAACCACCAGCCCGGACATCCCAGTGGGACCTTCCCAGACAAAATAGTGCAGCCGCTTCTCTTTTTCTTTACCATGGGAAAATAAATATTGAAAACTACGTGCTCCTTTGGGGATGCTCAGAAAACCTTGTGCTGTATTCTACATGCAAAGGGCAGGAAAGCCCGCAGGTCTAATGCTATGGATTCTTCTGAAATGTCGGAGCTGATTGCCCTCCCAGGACAAAATCGATAAGCCTGCCCACCACTCATCTTTCTCCTAGAGAAGCTTAAGAATAAAAATGGTTGAAGAAAGCAGCCTGGGGCAGCCTCCAGCAATTGTTACTCTTTTACTGTATTGTTCCTAGGTCACTTACATTCCTAAGGCTCACGTCCTAAGTGTCCACCACAGAGTCTTTATTCCTCAGATATTCTTGGGACAGAGTCATCTTGGTGTTTGCTCAAAAGGCTCAGGATCAAGAAAAATAATGCTAAGTCAAGGGACTTGGGAGTTAAAAGGAAGTTGGGACTTTTCTTTGAGCCCTTCTGACCTTGAAGCCTGCAAAGAAGTTAAACGTCCACTTGCCTGAAAGATATGAGTCTAACTAACTGTCTTTGACTTCTGAAGAGGAGATGCTCCTTCACATCTTAAGTAACTGCCTGCTGTAGAAAGCTCTGGAGAGAAGGGCTATGTGTTTCCCTTCTCTTCCCAATGCCCACACAAAGGTTCTTCCTGTCCATGGTTTGAGATTTCTAAACACTTGGCCATTCCTGCTGGGGTACAGCACTTGCCTAGTATGTATGCCTGAACCCCTGGGTTCCATCCCAGCAGAGAGAGAGAGAGAGAGAGAGAGAGAAGAGGAGGTAGGGCATGGCAGGGCAGGACCACTCAGACCTGATCCCCACTTTCTGGGATGAGACAGGGAGCACCCCTTAGCTAGAAAGAGCTAGTTTAGCAGCAAAAACAAGAGTTAAACTCTAGAAATACAGTAGGTACTGAAGATAATGGAAATGAATGAATGATTGAAATAATAACCAAGCTGACAAACAAACATATGGAATCCCTGATTCTAGGAGAGGTAGGCTGAAAACTGCAGATCCCGTAGGGTTTCACCTTTTTCCCTCCCTACTCAGACTCCTGCATGACAAACCTTGAGCATCTGGCCATCCCTGCTTCGAGCTCATCTCTGAACCTTCTCAGGTGCCCCCGGGCAGTCAAGCTGGCTGCCTTGCTCTGTGGATTCAAGGGGATGTAAGGCTGGCCAGCATTCAGCCCTGACTGCCCTCCCAGCCACCATCTCAGCCCCCTCCCTCTACCTGCACAGCAGTGAGGACCTCAGCACCAGATGGATAGTGAGGCACATGTCCCCTCTGCCCCTGAATCCCGAAACTTAAAAGCAATCTATCTCCCTGACTCAGCCCCCAAAGAGGTGGGGAAAGAGGAGAACACCAGCACCTGGCTGTCATCTTCCTCCCCGGCAGACTGTTAATCAAGCTTAGGGCAGGAGACCTGCAGTTAAGGGATCAGGCTCACTTCCAGGTCTATTGTGTAGGGTATAAGTTTTGGCACACTAGTCATTGTTATTCCCAACTGGAGTACAAAGTTCCACTTGGACATCCTGGACCCCAGGATCATGTGGGTGTTACTGTGCCCTCTGCACTCCACTCTAATGCTCTCCCCTAAGTACACCTGGCTAGTCATCACAGAATAACACCCCCGCTGCAACTGCTTGTCAAAGAAGCTTCTGGAAATCCAAAAATACAACCCCATTGCCCTTCATAAGAGGCCTCTCCAGGGCTGTTTGGTTGGGACTGGGATGTGTCTCCCTGCTGTCAGCAGGTGGACCCAGCTCAAGCCCCTGCTCAGGGAAGTGGCCTTCCCTCTACTTCAGTTCTTGTATCTGTCTCTGAGATGTCCGCAGAAGGTGCAGTCCTGGTGTCCTCTGGAGTCCTGACCTCTGTGCTCAAAGCTGGCCTCACATAAGTGGTCCTTCTCTCCTGTTCCAAGCCAAACTCCATTCCTTATCACCTTCCTCTCCACCTCCTCTCCTTTGTCTCTTGTGCTCTGAGATACAGCCTGGGACAGCCTCAGACACAGGGCAGGTGATTGACAGCCACCTTGCCTCCCCCATATTCCTATAGTCACCATTGAACTTCCTCCCTGACAGCTATCCTGGGATGGAGATCAGACTCCAACTTCCTCTCCAGGGAATCAGCTTGACTTCCTTTCCCACCTTAGCTGAGGAATTTTCAGGAGTCTTAGGACATGAACAGGAAGAAATTCAAAGACATTGTTCGTCTGCCAAGCTACTGCATGGCCCCAGTTTTCCCTTAGGTAGAAAAGAGCGTTGATGTTTTAATGGGACTTAGTCCTCTAAGCCTCACCCTTTGTGATCAGGACTTAGCTTAACCCAAGTATCTCCCAAGTATTCAATTCAGTGAATATTTCAACAAGATTGACACGGGTGCATTAAAACAGGTTGGAAATCAAAATCTAGAGCTGATATATACTATATTAATAGTAAAATCAACATAATATAATCATATTTTCATTATATAATCATTTTATTATATTTTATAATCCCATTATATGTTATATTTAAGTTTTATTGGTGTTCCACATCTGGGTTGTTGGGACAAGCAAGGTTGAGGATGTGATCCTGGAGGGTAACAGCTGTAGCGTCAGAGCTTGGTCTATAAAGAATCTGCCATGGTTTACCTTATGATTCTCTGCATTTATATTATTTCCTCTCAAAGAAAATTTGAACAAAGGTGAACGCAGGTAAACACTGATGATTACATAATCAAACATCCAACTCCATAGGCTCAAGACAGCACATGATTATTGCTTGAGATAGAAGCTATTATTCTCACTGTCAAATGAGCTGGAGAAAACACCTTCTAATTTATATGCTAGGACATTTCTTTTTTCATCCAAGTGAAACTTCAAGGACTTTGGCCTCTTTAAACAACAATCTCCCTGCCTCAGAGGATGCCTTAGATAGGGAATCCTCAGCAAGACATCGTCGCCTTCCGTTATTCTCTTTAAAGACACTTTCATTAGACTTCTCCAGGGCCTCCAGTTGTCAGTGATTTGGATTGGTTTGGGTTTGTTTTCTGTGCCTAAATGATTGATATCAACCTACTCTCTCCTGACACCAGGAGAATTATCCCTAACAGGCAAAAGTGAAATCAGATCTCAGAGCAGCCCCAGGTCCCCCAGCCTGCAGTGCTGAGTAACCCTCAGGCTCTGGAGGGTTTTATATTTATCTCTTTAACTGCAGGTAAGAATAAGACCATATAAACAGTAAAAATGTGTGTGTGTGTGTGTGTGTGTGTGCGCGCGCGCGCGCGTGTCCTACCACTGCAAATTATTAGCAGGTAAGATATTTACCAACCGGTGACTGAATGGTAAGGGGAAGGACAGGTGATCCTTGTGGACTGGAGCAGGAGATGGGACCCAAGACAGGTATCTGGGGACACAGTTAGACCAATGGGAAATTCCTCCCTATGTCTTCCAGGGATGTCAAAGGTTAATTATTAGGCAGAAGGAATGTGGAATTAATCCAAAAGTGGATCTCAGATAAGGAATGCGAGCGAAAGGGGGCTTTAGGATTTGGAGAGAAGCAGCTGAGCAAGGAACCCATTCCAGGTGCAAGGACACTGGGGAGAAAAGAGCAATTTCCAAGCCAAGTTCAAGGAGGGAGGGAAGCCAGAAAGAACTTTGTTTTCTTCCAGAACTGGAGTCAGCAAGAGAGCAGCACAGCTGGCCACGCTCCCTAGAGGGCAGGAGGGAGTTAAGAGCAGAAAGCAGGGCTTTCACTGATTGGAATGAGATCAGAAGGGACAGAGGAGGGAACCACAGCAGAGTGGACAGAAAGAAGGCAGCAATAACCTGACACCGGTCTAGTCCCAGTTCTGCCATTGGTAGCAGAGCCCTGGGCCAGGAACCCACGTCACTCATCTGTGAGGAGCAGCCCGTGGGCTGTCAGCCAGACCAAGCAAACGTCAGTATCTCCAGCGAGGCCCCCAGAGGGGCCCACACGGATTTCACAGTTGAGGGCGCAATGAGGCCACTTCTAAGTTTCAGCATGCTCTGGAGAAAAGACTTGGGATTCATTTCCTTGAACCTGGTTTGATTCTCCACGCTGGCAGATACTAATTGTGAATCTGGGCAAGTTACCCTCCTTAAGGTTCAGGGAAGTCTCTAAAATAGCTTGATAATAAGCCTCCTGTCAGTCACTGGAAGAAATAAACACAGCGACTGGTCACTGCCCCCAGCAGCGTTGCCGGACACCACTGCACTCCCAGCGCCCAGCAGCTGTCTGGCCAGGTGACCAGTTCTTGTTAACTGAGTGACGCACGGATGACAGGAGTCTTTCCAGACAAGCTTTCCAGGCAACTCTGATGCTTTTTCTGCTTGGCACTGTGAGACGGGGAAGGAGATGGCTCGGTGAACACTGCCCTCTCATTTCTCCACGTGAGCTGCAACATGGCACGCCCAGCCCCCATAACAGCCTGTTAATATTTCTCATTAACCAGATCATGGCACGATCCTAAGTAAAACTGGCACCCTTACCATGTAACTTGGACATCTTTCCTATTTGTTCACATCTTTTTTTGTGTGTTCCTTTAGGGGGGATTTTAAATCTTCTTGCATTTATTTCTCTGCTCTTTATCTGATTTGTTCTAATATAGTGGAGATCTTTTCATCCAGGAATCCCCACCCTACCAGAATAAATTCATTTCAATTTCATCAGTCTCTTCTTGGCCCTGCAAGTCTTTGACGCTCCGGTTCTTCCTCTTTGTCCCAGCGTGGCTTCTCAGAGGCAGTTGGCATGGATTTGCTTCTGGGTGTCCGCTGGCCCGGCATTCTGGTCCCTTGAACGATGAATGATGACTGGTTCTTTCTTGGGCCGCGTGTATCAGCAAGGGTATTATGATCTGCCTGATTGCAAAGCCAACCAGCAGTGCTTAAGCACCCAGTTTGGTCGGATGGCTTGTTAATGTCACGCGGTAAGTTCAGGTGAGTGATCGCCAGTGTTAGTGAGCTGCCAACATTAGCTGATCGACTCTGGGACTCTGGGATATTAGGACTACAGTCGCCTCTGTTTACCCGGATTTTCCCTTTGGGTCCCAATAGTGAAAGCCTGTAGGCAGGGCTCAGAAACCTTTCAAGAGAGGCCTAGTCCTCTGTTCTAGGATCAGCACTGAGACTGGTACATCCCCTTGGGAAACTCATAAGCCCTTGACCCAGGCCCAGGCAGAAAGGAAGACCCTAAAAGACCCCCTGCATTTCACAAATCCGCCCGTCTTTTTCATAGACTAGGACGAGCGGGCCAGCCTTTTCCTTCCTTGGTAGCAGCCGTTGGTTCAACATCCATGTTGTTTGACAGCAGTCTAGTCCTCAGGATTTCCTGTCTCTTTCCTCACCCTCTACCATGTCCCTCTTTCTGTCACTGCCAAACGTGTGGACTCTTATTCTGGCCTCCATCTCCATGCTTTGCTGTGAAGCATGGCAGATACCAGCTAAAATCATTACCCCCTCTCCTGATACTTCCCCCTCCACCCCTCACCCACTCCTGGGACTGGCTTGGCAATGTCCTCTCCTGGAAGTCTCTGTGTTAACTCATCCAGTAGAATTGAGTCAAGGGCAAATTGTCGGGAGTTCCTCATGGGGCTCAGGATTATCATGTAGTGGTAATACAGAGTCAGTCCGCCTCAAATGGCGAGAGCACCAGCAGAATTCCATATCAGATTCAAGGTCTCGGAGTGTCATGAGTACCCTCACCCCAATCCAAGAATTACATCGGCTCGAGAACTTCCATGTAGCAGCGGGACTCTTGCACCAACTTCCTGCCCCATTATTTGTCTGATTATTCCCCTAATGCGGCTCCTCCATGTCCTAAAAGTGACAGGCTCTCCGAGTCCCCCTGCTGTAGGTGGTAATGACAGCGCTAAGCTCACACTTCTACCTGTTGTTGAGTCTCCACAGAGTGACGCTGTGCATATTCACGGATTTCAGTTCTAGGTGGGGAGAATGATCAGTCACTCTGATAGCGCCCTTCTTTTGTTTCTTCCTTCTTGTCCTCAGAGCATGAAAGAGTGGAACGATGGCAGCTTGGTCTTCCATAACATCACTCCATAACGTCACTACTCCATGGCTCCTGCCATCCATGGACATCAGTCTCACCACCACGTGGTGACCGACAGCCCCAACTCAGCCCAGCATCTGCCACTGACCCCAGGAGCTGTGCCGCCCACACCCAGGCTGACCTAACCAAAGGGCAAGAATGAGAAAAGTTGGGCCCAGGTGGGGCATCACCTGTGGAACGTGGGGGAAGGGACGCCCTACAAGCCGCATCATGTAGATCCAAAGCCTGAGTAAACTTATAAGCAGAAAAGGTATCAAGAGAAGCTACGGGACCCCAAGTGCTCATCTTCCCAAGGAGGGTCAGGAATCAGGGTGCAGCTAGGGTCCTTCTGGGGACTTCCTTGTTGCTCTGCATTTTTATAGGTGACAGGGAGAGCAGACTCACAGGGAAAAATAGCTGAATATAAACGCCAGCCGTCCAGGGGCAGCAGGTCAAGGCTGATGGTACCTGGAGACCCGGTGGGAAGTCAGGGCTGTGTGCAGTCCTTCACGCTGGGGGGCGAGAGCTGCTGGTCCCAGATGGATGGTTGCCAGGTAACCTGCAGAGGGTGTCTGGGGTCATCCAGTGGACATCCTGGCTTGCTTCTTCGCAGGGGGGGATGCCTAGCACCTGAGTGTGTCTGAGCACTGCAACACAAACAGACTGCTGTTGCGATATGGATTTCTATGATTTTTTTTTCAAGAAATGGTGGTTAACTAAAGACAGCTCAAATGTTTCGTTTGAATTTACAAATAGAAATGTGCATAATTTGTCTTAATGTGCAATCCCTTTCTGCATATTTTTACCATTAAACAGACTTCCTGCCACATGGCTTTTCGGATACAAAATATGCCTAGAGGGCTGGGGTGTAGCTCAGTGGTGGAGGGCTTGGCTAACATGCAAGAGGCCCTAGATCCAACCCCTAGCACTATGGGAATAAAAAGGAAAATAATCTTTTCCTAGGATACTATTGGTTTATTTTTGAACTTTGCATTATGAAAATAATCAATCATACATAAAAGTAAAAGGAATAGTATAATGAGCTCCTATTAGCAATCACCGAGCTTTGCTAATTATCAAGATATAGTCAGCCGTCCATTTCTGCAGGTTCCCCATCTGTGGATTCAACCAACTGCAGATCAAAAATATTTTTTAAAAAAAGAATGCTGCATGTGTACTGAACATTTATAGAATTTAAAATTCACCACTCCCTGAATACAGAATAATAACTATTTATACAGTTTGTACATTCCCTTAGGTGTTATAAGCAACCTACGAATTATTCCAGGTATGGAATCACGACCCCATTTTACCTGAGGATGAGTATCCACCTATCTTGGTATCTGAGGGAGGTATCTTGACACCAATCCCCTGAGGATACTGAGAGACAGCTATGTTGCAGTTGTGATTTATCCAAACTGTCACAAATCTTTTCCTGCTAGGTTTAAAAAAAAAAAACAACAACTGTTTTGTTGAGATACAATTTACATGTAGTGAAATTCATCCAGTATAACCTTTCAGGCCAATGCCTCTAAGTAAATTTATTCATCTCTATAACCATCACAAAAAGCAATTTTTTTAAAAAGAGAAAGAGGGACAGTGAGAGAAAAAAGAGAATATTTTTTTTTCTTTTTCTTTTTTGTTTTATTTAGTTTTTCATGTAGCCTCTGTTACTCTGACACTTTGTTGTGTTCGTGGTGCTGGGGTTCGAACCTGCGTACCTGTGCATGCCAGGCAAGCACCATAACTACTGAGCCACTAATCCAGCCCCACAAAAAGCCATTTCTAACAACACACTTTTTTTTAAAGAGAGAAGGACAGAGAGAGAGAGAGAGAGAGAGAATCATTTTTTATTGAGTTTTTCACATGGCTTTCGTTGCTCTGACACTTCGTTGCGTACGTGGTGCTGGGGTTTGAACCCGTGCACTTGTGCACGCCGAGCCACCGCTCCAGCCCCAACAGCACACTTCTCAAGGTCATGAAATGCTCCCTGGTTCTGCTTGCAGTCTGCACCTGCTCCTTCCTCAAGCCCCAGCAGACACTGACTGCTTCCTGTCTCTACAAATTTGCCTTCCACGTCTTTGCATGGACATAGGCTTCATCCCTCTGGAGCAAATACCTTGGACTGGAACTCATGGGCCATACAGTAAATTTATGCTTAACTTTTTTAAGAAATAGCCAAGTTGTTTTCCAAAATGGCCCTACTGTTTTACATTTCCGTTAGCAATGTATTAGTGTCCTAATTGCTTTACATTGCTTATTATTGTCGGCCTACCTCATTGTAGTTTATTTTTCCTTTATTCCCTTTCTTCTTTTTTATCAGAGAGAGAATTTTATTTAGCTTTTCATCTGGCTTTTGTTTTTCCAACATTTAGTTGTGTATGTGGAGCTGGGGTTTGGTTCTGGGTCCTCGTGCTCTCCAGGCAAGCACTGTACCTCTGAGCCACCGCACCAGCCCCATGTGTAGTAGTTTTGACTCACATTTCCCTGATTTGCATTAGCCGTTGATGGTGTTGAGCATCTGTCCACATGTTTATCGTGTATCTTCTTTGAAGAACTCTCCATTCATATCCTTTGTCCATTTTTAAATTGGGTTATGATTGACTTGGAGAGTTCTTTCTATATTCCGCATACAAGTCCCTTATCAGATATATGATTTCCAGAAAGGATCTTCTTTCATTCTGTACATTGTCTTGTCACTTTTTTGATGGGGTCCTTTATTGCACAAATGTTTTTAATTTTGATGGTGCCCAGTACATTTTCTGTTTTGTTACTTTTTTGGGCCTTTGGTGTCATATCTAGAAAAGGGTCACCTAATCCAAGGTGACAAAGATTCATGTCTATGTTTTCTTACATGAGTTGTATAATTTCAGCTTTTCCATCTAGATCTTGTTTCGCGTGGAGTTAATTTTTGTTTATGGTGTGAGGTAAGGATCAAGTCTCAGGTGACCACAGACCCAGCCAACATGTTGACTATAATGTCACAAGAGATGCTTGTCAGAACCACCTAAGTTACCAATAGCCACATATCCTGATTCCATTCATACTAAATGCTCAGAAAAGGAAATCCACAGAGACAGGAAGATTAGCGGTTG